>ML975481.1:0-28309 GCA_010015605.1 Decorospora gaudefroyi
AATATTACGGAAAAAGTAAATATAAACGTACTATTACATATCCTATTCTTAGCTTCGGGAAAGTAGTCTTTATGAAAAAAAAAGAAAAGAAAAGGAAAGGGAGGATTGGAAGGGGGGTAGGTACAGGTTAAGGGGAGTGTTGATACGGCAAAGGTATCGGTGGGTGAATCAATACGGTCGTTGCAACGAGAGTTGAGTGTACTGGCTTGATTGATTGCTACAAGGTAAGCTACGTGAGAGCTATATAGTCCTGCGGGCGTTTGCGCCGCGCGTGCACGTGAGTAGCTATACCTATTGTAGCTAGCCCTAGAGGGATTCACTATACACTGCTCCATCTCCCAACAGGGAGAAAGGTATACCCTAACCACACTCACACTTACACGCACACTAAAGATAAAATACGCGTTATCATTTTATTAAGTATATGTCCTTCACTAGTGTTAGAAAATCAGGCATAGCAAAGAACTCCCCACAAGTAACGAGTACAGGTCGTTCAATTCTTTTTTGAGTTTGTTTTTTTATCGCATGCGTGGTCGCGGGGAGCGTTTGCAGGAAAAAAGGTGGGTAGATATTATAAAACGTTCTCAATGTATTATAGGCATAAACTCCATACCCCAAAATGCCACTGTACCATACGGTTCACCCCTTTTTTCCTTGTCTAACCGGACCAGACCAGCGATGTCGCCATCTTCTCCCAAGGTCGGTACAATACCAGGGATGAAGCAGCTCTAAGATCCAAGGACTACCGCTAGAAAACAAACCATACGAAAATGCCCACCTACCCAACACCATCTAACCCTCATCCCCATCCATCTGATCGCGTCCTCTTCTCGCACCTCCGCCCCGGCCCCGGCCTCCGCCTCGCCCACCACGTCCACCTCTACCCCTCTGCTCATGGATATCCTTCATCTCGCGGACAGCGACTCTCTGGGCCTCGCTCACGCGTTCCATGTACACCATGGCCTCATCCTTGTTGATAACTTCTTCGGGAATCTGCTTGCCGAGCGCATTCTCAATGCGCAACCAGACGTCGAGGTCATACTGTGTGACAAACGAGACGGCCTTGCCCGACTTGCCCGCTCGTGCCGTTCGGCCGACGCGGTGGACATAGGTCTGCGAGTCGGTGGGGAGGTCGAGGTTGACGATGAGGTCTACGGCTGGGATGTCGAGACCGCGGGCGGCTACATCGGTGGCGACGAGGATCTCGCGGCTTTTGGTGCGGAATTTGTTGAGGGCGCCGAGGCGGGCGGATTGGGAGAGCTGGCCGTGAAGGGGGATGGCGCCGAAGCCGAGGGTGCGGAGGAGAATGGCTATGCGCTGCGTTTCGTTGACAGTACGGGTGAAGATGATGGTCGGGTGGCCGATGTTATCGTTGAGGAGGTGAATGAGGTAGAGATCCTTGTACTTATGCGGGAGGAAAATGTAGCGTTGGAGGAGGGTTGAAACGACTTGGTGGGAGGAGCTGGATATGGAGACGCGGACGGGGCTGTGATTGTTAGTCTCTCTGGGATCCTTTTGCGCTTGTAATTTCTACGAAGAGAGGAAGACGTACTTCTGTAAAGCTGCTCTCTGCAAGCTTTCCACTTTGTTGCTCATAGTCGCGGAGAAGAGGTATGTGTGACGGCCTGATCTTGGGAGAACCTTAAGGATCTTGTCTAGTACGGGGCCGAAATCAAGGTCTAGTAGGCGATCGGCTTCATCGAGAACCATGTACTTGAGGTGTTTCAGCGAGAAGCCTTTGGTGTTTTCGAGATGATCGAGCAGACGGCCAGGCGTAGCGACCACGATGTGTGGCCTCTTGGAGAGAGCGATAGCCTGAGGAACCATGTCCATGCCCCCGACCAGCGTCGCACATTTGACATTGATGATGCTGCCCAACGCATCCACCTGCTGGGCAATTTGGTATGCCAACTCTCTTGTAGGGGCTAGGATCAGGCCGAAAAGCGGCTGCGGTTTCTCCAACAGAGACTGTAGTATAGGCAGGACGAAGGCGGCCGTCTTTCCGGAACCCGTCTCTGCCAGACCTATTACATCGCGTCCTTGGAGGGCCAACGGGATGGCTTGCGTCTGGATCGGTGTGGGGTGTGTGAACTTGAGGTTTTCGCACGCGTCGCAAAGTTCTTCTCGTACTCCCAACTCGGCGAATGTCTTTTTCGGTTCGTCGGCGTCGGCGGTGGTAGGCTCAGCTCGATCATGCCCGTGTTGGTTTGATCCGCCGTCGTTCACAGGCGCCTCTGTCTCTTCCTCTTCTTCATGCTCTTCATGCTCCTCTTCATCCTCAGACTCATCTTCATCCTCAACCTCATCCTCGTCTTCACCGTCACTTTCATCCTCATCTTCATCCTCAGACTCACTCTCACTCTCATCCTCGTCTTCGTCCACGTCCTCATCCTCGTCGTCATCGCTCGAGGCTGCTTCTGGCGGCGTAGGCTTCGAAGTCGCGGCAGGCGCATTCGACGACCGTGCCTTTTTGGAAGACTGCGTCGTCGCAGTGGCCGCAGCGGCGTCTAGTTTCCTCTTCATCGTCCGGTTTGGCATTGTGGAACTAAAATCGTGGTTGTCGCTATCTTCATCATCTTCCGGCTCGGAATACTCTTCGCAATGGGCGGCCGCGGCGGCTGCGGCAGAGGCTGCAGCAGTGGCAATAGCCAGTATGAGGGCCCGTTGAGTTGACTTAGGGAGCTTCGCCATGGCGAGCACGCGGCAGAAAAGCTACTCTAGAACAACTTTCGCAAAATGGAGCCGTGGTTGACTATAAGAGGTTTGGGTGTCCTGTAACCACTAGTGACGGCGTTCTACTATTATAAAACGCTGCCTTTCTCCTTTTTTATAGCCCGTCCGAATCGGGCTGGGGCCAGAAACGAAAAGTGAAAACGGACTTTTCTACTGAGAGAGATGAACTTCCAGAAATTCTAGCGTCAGCGGAATCTTGGCAAAGTGGGACGCTCTCTGGACCCCTGCAAAAAAGTCCTCGGCGACGAAAAGCAGCACATCGATCACGAGTTCTGGTGGTCGCAAACCGTCAACGCGTATGTTCAGCTCAGGTTCTAGTAGATAGCAACGTACGACAGCCATCGTTCGAACCACCGACCAATTCCAACTTCCGAAGACGAACGAGTGAGCCGTCGCCATGGCGCGTGGGCGTGGAACCGCTCGCAAGAAGCAGTCGCATAGAGACAAGGAGCTATCCAAGAAGCCGGGAGCAGGCCCAAAGTCAATGGTCATCAGAATCGGCGCACAAGAGTCAGCAACTCCCCAAAGCCCTCAAGACGATATACTGACAAGCTCCAGAGTAGGCAGCTCCGTCAGTCAGCTCGTCCACGATGTACGCACCGCCCTCCAGCCCGATACCGCGATCCGATTAAAAGAGCGACGGGCAAACAAGCTCAAAGACTACACGACCATGTGTGGTCCACTGGGCGTATCGCACCTCCTCCTCTTCAGTCGCTCCGAGTCCGGGAATACGAACCTGCGTCTCGCCAGAACCCCCCGCGGACCGACACTCCACTTCAGAGTCGAGAACTACAGCCTATGCAAGGATATCATGAAGAGCATGAAGCACCCGCGGGCGGGCGCAAACGATTACCTGGTTGCGCCTCTGCTTGTCATGAACAATTTCATAACCAGCGATACCCAGCGCGAGGCATTGGGCGATGCAGCGCCACCGAAACATCTCGAGAAGCTCGTGACGGATATGTTCCAGGGCATCTTTCCACCCATACAACCGCACACGACCCCGCTACACACCATCAAACGCGTGCTCCTCCTCAACCGCGAACCGCCCTCAGAAAAAGACGGGAGCATGACAATCAGTCTACGCCACTACGCCAGTAAGCACCACCACACCCTCCACTAGCCACACACCTGCTAACCAACCCTCTTTCTCCTAGTCACCACGAAAATCACCGGCATCCCAAAAGCAATCCGGCGTCTATACGCAGCCGAAAAACTCATCAACAGCCGCGACCAGAAGAAAAAGCACTCGCTCCCCAATCTCAACAAAGCCCAAGACATTGCCGATTACATGCTCGACCCTTCGGCCGCAGGCTACACATCCGCCTCAGACACGGAAGCAGACACAGACGCCGAAGTCGAAGTCGCGGCCCCTGTCCGCCAAAAAGTGCTCTCGCGCCGCGACAAAGAGCGCCTCAAAGCCGGCGACGAGACGTCCACTGCGCGCGCGCGCGGCGAGAAACCGCGCGTGGAGAAACGCGCGGTTAAGCTTGTGGAACTGGGTCCGCGCATGAAGCTCAGACTGACGAAAGTGGAAGAGGATATTTGTGGGGGTAAGATTCTGTGGCATGAGTTTATTACTAAGAGCAAGGCGGAAGTGCAAGACTTGGAGAAGAAGTGGGCGCAGAGGAATAAGGAAAAGGAGGAGCGGAGACGGGTGCAGAGGGAGAATGTGGAGAAGAAGAGGAAGGCTAGGGGTGAGAATGGTGGCGCAGAGGGGGAAGGGGATGAGGATGAGGACGAGGAGATGGAGGACGATGAGTTTGAGGATTATGATATGGATGATGATGTTTGGCACGATGAGGCGGATGCAGGGGAGGAAGTCGAGGGAGACGACATGGATGAGGATGCGTAATGGCATGTCCTGCCTTAAAAACGTTCCTATTAATGATACCCGATTCCATCCCCATCTTCCCCAAACCTCGCCATGACCCCACCTACCCCCCTCTACACCTTCCCCTTAACCCTCTTAATAACCACCCTCTCCCCATCCGCACTCAACTCCCACCCGACCCCCTCCACCACCAACTCCTCCCACCCCCTCCCTGTAACGCCCTCCAAAAACCCTCTCTCCACACTCAAATACGCCCTCCCCAAACACTTAAGCGCATGCACCTTAACCCTCCCATCCGCCCAACTCATAACCGCCCTCTGATACCCATCAACCGCCCGCCTCACCCTCCAAAACCCATAATAATCATCCGCAACCAAACAGCGCAACACGCGCTCAACCCTCCAATCCCGATACGAATACCGCATCTTCGTTTCGCGCGCGAGCGCCACATCGCCCTGCCGACACGCCTGATCTAGTATCAGCAAGCCCGCGAATTCGTGCAGCGCCGAGGCGCTCAGCGGATTCGCCACGTGTATGGTTTGGAGGAGTGTGTGTAGCGCGGGCAGGTAGCTGGTCCAGTCGTGGCAGAGGATGCTGACGTGGATTGTGAAGGTGTAGGCGCGGAGGGCGAAGGTGTCGGTGCGGGCTGAGGAGGTTATTGCTTCGCGGAGTTTGCGGAGCGCGGTTAGGACTGTGGTTAGTTCTTGGGTCGAGGGCGGGGACGCTTTTGGGGGGTTGGTGGGGGTGTTGGGGTTGGTGGGCGCGAGGGGGGTGCGCTGGTGGTGCTCTGGTGGTGCGTGTTTGCTTAGGGAGAGGGAGGAGAAGGAGTTTGTGAGTTTGTTGGTGGTGGTCGTGGTAGCGGTTGCGTTGTTGGCTTGGCTGGTGGGAAGTGGGATGCTGATGGAGGCGAAGAGCAGGTCTAGTTCTTCGCGGTTGAGCGCGCAGAGCTTCATGTAGCGTTCTATTATGCGGTTGAAGTAGATTTCTTGTGTTTTGTAGTCGTTGAGTCTGTCGTGGGTCTGTCAGGCCTTCTCCTGGTATACGTAGGGTGCGGGTTGTGTGTACCGTGTCTCGCCCTTGGAGGGCAGTCCGTATGTCTCTAGGACGTCTTCACGGACGGGCTTGAGGCGGTTCCATGCGCCGGATGCTGCGCGGCGGCTGCTGGGGCGGATGGGGTCTGAGGACTTCATGGTGCTGATTCGAAGGTAGTGAAACGGCAGATGTCAAGTAAGATCAATGGGTGTGGTGCACACCGCTGCGTATCGGCGGAAGCAGTTGCGATGCATTGCGACTTCTCGAGTGAAAGAGTTGTGATGCGTGTGTTTGGGCGGGTGGGGATTCGGCGAAGGAGGGGCAGCGACCGAGCCTTGACAACAGAGCTCAGATCCCATGCACTTTGCATCGCTCCTGACGACGCTCTAGGCAAAACCCATCGATGGCGATGGCTTTGAATGTCGGAAGATCGAGGTGTGATCTCGCAAGGCGCACCGAACATGGTGTAGCGTGAAGTAGTGCCTCGAACAATCTATCTATTCGAGGACTTTCCGAGGTCAATCGTCAACATGTGAACTCCAACTTATGTGTATATTCTACACCACTCGCCACATCTCAATCTCAATCTCAACCTAATCAATCACAACTATTTTCACACCATGGACATCACAAAGCAAACCCCCTCAGACACCATCGAGGCAGCAAAACAGCTAGAACAAAAAGTCGAACAGAAGCTCATCCTCCTCTGGGACGAACTCGCCCCATGGCAACAAGACAACCACTACATCCGCTCAGGCTACCGCGCACAATCAAACTCCTACTCCAAGTCCTGGAAAAGCCTTGGCTACCTCCACAACGAGACTGTCAACATCTACTCACACCTGATCGGTGCAGCCCTGGCCGCAATATCAGGCGTAGCCCTTTATTACATTCTTGAGCCCCGCTACGAAACAGCTACACGCGAAGACGTATGCGCATTCGGATGCTATTTCGCGGGTGCAGTTGCATGTATGGGTATGAGCGCAACGTATCACACGATCCAGAACCATTCGCACCCAGTCGCTGCATGGGGGAATAAGTTGGATTATTTGGGTATTGTGTTTTTGATCTGGGGCAGCTTTGTGCCGGTGCTGTACTATACGTTTGGCGATGAGGTCGAGTTGAGGAGGGGGTATTGGGCTATGGTCAGTCTCCGTCCTTCGACCGCATACTCTTACCTAGGGCAGCTAATAGGAGTAGATCACTACCCTCGCTGCCGGGACATCGGTTGCTTGTATTCATCCCAGTTTTCGGACTCCCGCTCTGAGACCGTTCCGTGCGCTCATGTTTGTGCTCATGGGCCTTTCGGCCGTGTTTCCCGTGCTGCATGGTGTTAAGCTGTATGGTGTTGAACATCTACGGGAGAGTGTTGGTTTGGATTGGGTTCTTTTGCAGGGTGTGTTGTATATTGCTGGAGCGGCTATTTATGCTGCCCGGATACCTGAGAAGTGGAGTCCTGGGAAGTACGATATTTGGGGCTCGAGTCATCAGATCTTCCATGTTCTGGTTGTGTTGGCTGCGGCGAGCCATCTGGTGGGGTTGGTGAAGGCGTTTGATTACGAGCATAGCCAGCGCATGGGCGACAGGAAGGATGTATTGTGGAGGAATACGTAGTCGTGGTTGAGAGGCATATAGAGAGGAATTGGAAAGAATGGACAATTCTTCCTCCCTATTGTCTCATCCTGCTTCCTCATCGGCTACTGATCGATTGACAAGGATGTCGTTTATAGCCGAACGCCGCACAGACCCACAGATGACGCCTTTCCCCGATCTGCCAGCCACCTTCCCCATGAAACGGCAGGCCTGTAACCAGTCTAGCCAATCAAATCCCTGCACCACAAGCTTCCGATCTTGGAGCTCACTTCCCAGCACGCAGGTTCCTGACCTTCCTATTCTTCCTTTCTTCACACCACACGGCGCGTCTCTTACCACTGCTTGCGCATCATCGCTATACATCAGAGTATCCATTTCAGCTTTACGTGCATCAATTGCTCCATCGTTCCGCACTTGCGATCGAAGACGCCTTCCGCGAACTTAGAACGTCATACTCGGGTTACTGAGCCATCTCACGCACCATGACCGACACTGAGATTCAGCAAGGAGATAAAGGTATGCGACCCCACGACTACTATAGCACCTCAGTCTTGATGCTTGATCGCTGCGCATTGCGAAGTCTACCCAGGCGCATGGCGTTCGCTGGGCGCGCCTCGACCGCGTATCTCCGCGCGCGCTCCTGCGCCACCCATCGCATCCATCCATCGCACCTTCACCCAAGACTCCGAAAAAAAATCACATTCGCTAATTCGTCGCTCACCAGTCTCATGGAACTGGGGCTCAGGACAACCCAGCGGCACAGTGGCCGAAGTCAAGGACCAAGGCGAGATCGCCATCGAGTCAAATCGCGGCAACACCATCAAGAAGAACGCCGATACTGAAAACCCGGCTGTGCACATCGAGCGGCCGGGCAACGATGTCGTGAAGCGCGCGTCTGAGCTGCAGGTCGAGGAGAAGAAGGCCGACGGTGAACAAGCTAACGGCGACTCGAAGGAGGAGGAGGAGAAACAAGCCGAGCCGGAGAAGGCGGAGGAGAAACCAGTAGAGGAGGACAAGAAGGAAGAAGAGAAGCCGGCTGATGCCGAGAATAAGGACGAAGAGATGAAAGACGCGTCGCCGGCCGCCGAAGAAAAGAAGGAAGAAGAAGCTCAAACAAACGGCGCCGCGCCAAAAGCGGAGTCCGAGTCAAAAGAAGAGACCGCAACAGACGACAAGCCCACACCCGAAGACTCAGCCCCAAAGACAGGTTCCAAGCGCAAAGCCGAAGCCTCACCATCCGACAAGACCAACGGCGCAGCCACCGAAAAGAAACCCAAGACCGACACCACCACTGAAGCCAAGGAGGAGCCCACCACCACCACCACCGCCCCCAAAAAGAAAGGCGGCCGCCCCAAAAAAGACAACACCAAGGAGCCAGCCAAAAAGAAGAAGCAGCCCAAAAAAGCTGCTACCGCCGATGGCCAACCGCGTCGCAGCGGCCGCAATAAGGCCTAGAAGCCCAACATACAAACCCGAGAATGATGTCCCCTGGGGGTTCCAGTCAAAAAAAAATACAAGCGTTGTACCCGCCACCCCTCGTTCCGCGATCGTCCGGCTTTGTTATATTGGGATCTTATACTAACAACCTACATATCTCGTCGTTCATGAGTATGTTATGGGGACGAGCGTCATGGTTGGATGTGGCGTCATCATCGTCGTCATTTTTGGGAATGGAGGATGAGGCATGATTGGTTGGTTTTCTATGTATATCTGGGTTTGGGAAAGGGGGTTTTTTTTTTGGAATCTTGGAATCTTGGGGACGGGGGGTGCGAGAGTGGCGCTCATGGGATTCTTGGTTGAATTTTCTGAGGTTTTGTGCTTTTGGGTAGGTATCATAAAAATAAATGGGGGTCTTTTCTTCGTTGTGTCTTGGTTGGTGGTTGGGTGGTTGGTTGGTGTATGTCCTATCGCTATACGCTATACGCGCCCTCTCTCTCTTTTTGTTTTCGTTTTGGAATACTTGGTGTGTGGCATGGCACGGCAAAACGCAAAAGAAGTCAACATCACCAATAGACAAATAAATGAACAAAGTAAAACTCTACAATCACTACCTGCCTCCTTACCACATATCCTAGATGCCAGTCCCCCCAAAATCTCTCACACTACCCAATCTGTAATTCCACCAAGTCAGCCATAATATCCAAACATAAACAACTCAATTTCGGTAAGGACTTTATTGAGGTAGTTCTCAATTATCAGAAAATGGAAAATTGGTCTCGTTCAATGGGGTTCGTTGATACGAACCTCTCCGATCCGTCTTGAAACTTGTTGAATTTTTGGGTTCATCATTTGAGAACGTGGGGATTAGGGGTGGGAATGGGAACGAATGGACGTACCTAGGCTACTGTGGGGGAGGGGGGAAGCTTGGAGTTAGAGTCTGGCGGTGAGTTTACTGCGTTTTTGTTGCTGGAGGGCGCGGTATTGGAGGGGTAATTGAAGTCTAGATGTTAGTCTGGCGCAGCTTTACTGCGTCGTTGTTGCTGGGGTCCGCGGTATTGTAGGTGCACTTGGAGTCTAGCTGTGAGTCTCGTGCTGCTGCAATATACTCTAATTGTAAACCTGTTTGTTCGCTTTATATACGGATGTCATGCCAATCGAGGGTCGCGTTGAGAGTGCGCAGTATTGAGGTTGTGGTGGCAGTGAGGAAGAAGAGGTGGTGGTTGTGGAAAGAAAAGTTGCAGTTGCCCTTTTTGAAGCGGGGGGCTTGGCGGCGCAGGGATCGTTGCTTGAGCGTGGCTGTGCCTCCCTCCTCCATCCCAATCTCACCTACCAGCACTGCGAACTTCTAGATTCTTTCGAGACTTGTTGGTTCTATTTTGATCCTTTCGAGTGATATGCGTGCGATATTCTGCTAATTTTTGTTTTGTTTACCTACTCACGCCCCCTCCTCTGACAAGGTCACTCCGATTTAACAGCGAGGCTCTTCCTGTCGGTAACGATTCGGAGCGGAGACGGCGTCTCTTCTGTGTACGTTGAGAGCTAAGATCTTTGATGAGACGGCACTCTGAGGGGGACATCCTCTCATCATAGCCGAATACCATGCGACTTCTGCACTCGCGCACCCTGGAGCTGAAGAGCTTCGTGGATGATATACCCCCATACGCTATCCTCTCGCATTGCTGGGGGGAAGAAGAGGTCGTATTCGCAGACTTGGCAGACCTAGAACTTGCGAAAAAGAAGAAAGGATTCATGAAGATTGAAAAGACCTGTGAGCTGGCCGTCCAAGCTGGCTTTGATTATGTGTGGATTGACACTTGCTGTATCGACAAGAGCAGCAGCGCCGAGCTCTCGGAAGCCATCAACAGCATGTTTGCCTGGTACAAAAACTCTGGAAAATGCTTCGCTTACTTGTTCGACGTTGAGTACGATGACTCGTTTCCTATCAAGTTTCTCCAGAAAAAGACAGGAAAAGTCCCCGAAAGGAAGTCACAGAGCACGTTCGCAAACAGCAAGTGGTTCACACGAGCCTGGACACTCCAAGAGTTGATAGCTCCAAGTATTCTTCACCCCGGCGGGCGCAACGGCATGATTTTCTACTCTCGTGACTGGCGCCTGCTTGGAAACAAGATGAATCTTCGCTTTTACATATCGGATATCACTGGTGTGCCCTTGGAGTACCTCGAGGGTAAGAGCTTGGATACAGCCAGCATCAGTATGCGGATGTCATGGGCGGCAGAAAGGAGGGCCACAAGAGCCGAAGATATTGCGTACTCATTACTGGGAATATTCGATGTCAACATGCCGTTACTCTATGGTGAGGGGAAACTCAGAGCGTTCCGAAGGTTGCAAGAAGAGATTATGAGGATGTCAGAGGATGAGACCCTCTTTGCATGGGAGAGGGCAGATTATGTTGCCGACGCCTCGCCTACGGATGTCCTTGCGAGCGATCCGAGAGACTTCAGCGAAGCGAGACATTTGGTACCCTTTGCTTCAGACGATCCTGTCGTCCCGTACGCCATGACTCACCGTGGGCTCCGCATATGGCTTCTGTTGTTCAAAACCCGACAACTGAAACCCGCTGCTATTAACTCAATACGGCCGTTACGCGCCCCAGTCATGATATGGTCTGGTTCTGACTATGCTTGGGCAGTCCTGAAATGCCACGTCGTCCATGATTTCCGCCATTTCGTCATCATCCCATTACGCCATTTATCTGCGGACATCTATCTCCGCGACACGAGTACCAGTGTTTGCTTGATCCCGACGGGGTCTCTGCCCGCTGGCATCATCGCCAGAGAGGTCTACCTTAGAAGCAGTCGCATTTCGGCCATCTCCCACAGTGTCAGGCGTCGCTTCGGCTTCCTTATTCGAACTCTTCCCGATGGCTGTTCCATATCCGAATCGTACCCAAGAGAAGCGTGGGACAATAACGACAAAATTCTGCAAGGAAAGAGGGATGACTTAGGATCCGGCTCTTGGAGCGCGAGCCTAAAAGTGCACTTGAATTCAATACCGCTATACCAAACCCAGGTTACTAAATGCGCCATTTATCTGGCCTTGGGTTGTAAACAGGTCAGCAATGAAGAGCAACCGAAAGCGTGGTGTCACGTAGACGATACGATTTGGGAGGACCATTGCGCCCCAAACATTGAAGAATTTCACACCGGTGTGGCGTCAAAGTATCATCGAGCCGAGTTGCACCTTTTCTCCCTCAACGACACCCCCCCTATTGTTATGCTTCCCCTGAATTTCAAAGTTTCGGTCGTCCCTCAGAAGGTTTTCCTACAAGATATGTTTGTTGTCGATATTCACTTCTCACCTGGTTCGGCATCTGGTAGTAATCTCGGCTTACCAGAACTCCCAATACGATAGCAGCTTCTTTCCCTTTCGGGTCAGATGAAGTGCGATGCTTAGGCGCCGGTTGGTGTGAGCAGCTATAAGGCACGAGGGTGTAACGAGAGTCGCAATGGACCTGAAGGCTCGTCATCCTGCTCGTGGGTGGTCTTCTCCAGGATGTTCAGTGCATTGGGAATATCCACGAGAGATGGAATGCAATAGCACAAAATCATGAGGTGGTGGTAGTTCGGGCTGGGATACTTCGCTGACTCAGCCGTAGTAGTGGTTAGTTAACTACATTCATGGATCTAACCTACTTCTACTATCTAGTAATTATGCTCTAATTTTGGCAATACAGCTCCTTCACGAATGAAGACGACAGAAGTTCATGTAACTAAGGAACGTTATGTAATATCACGTCAGGTACGTACCTACCGCGCGGCGCGCTCCGCGGGCCTCTGCAATCTTACCTACCTACCTCAAGTAGGTATGCCCAAAGTCATAGCCGTCGCAACCCACAGCAGCCCCGCAAGCTCCACATATACCTTTGACTCAAATACGCAAGGTCGCGGAATTCAGCGCACACGTCTGGTGTGTACGGAGTACGGAGTCATCAATGAAGTCCGATGGGGGGTTGAAGTGGGGCGGCTCCAGCGCGGCCCAGACAACGCCTCGCCTCTCCACCTTCGCCCGCATTCATGGAAGCCGATAGGGCGTGCATATGTCTTAACGCTCTATACGCCTTATGCATTTATCTACAGTCATAAACACGTCCGCCAAGCGTCAGCCCTTCACTCCAAACGGACTAAAAGTCCAGCGTTGCATACTCCATGTATAAGGCAAGTCGTGGCCGGTGGTCGCCGACCGAACTTTTCAACCATGAGCCTTTTGGTACGCCCTACAAACATTCCACGCCCAGACAAGAAACGTAAAGGAAAAGGCAGAACAAGATGGATCCTATCGCCAACCCAACGGTGCAAATGCAGGACATGTCAACAGGCAATGGCAGAGAGCCGGATGAGATATGGGACGGTCTAGCCCGCACGGTATCCAGAGTGACAGGCCGTTCGAAAACTGGCAGCGAGGCAAAACAGTCCAGTCATTATCATCATCAAGAGATGGAAGGCCCATCCCACGGGCGCACACGTTCACACCGCACACGATCGCATCATACACAACTCATCGACACACTAGACGAAGAGCCCGGCATACCCATCGTCGATGCCGAAGACAATTTTCCGGAAGGAGGACTTCGCGCCTGGCTCGTCGTCGCGTCAGCATGGTTAATGCTCTTCCCTTCTTTCGGCTTCATGGTCTCCATCGGCACGCTGCAAGACTACTGGGGCCAAAACCAACTGTCCCACATGTCTGCACGAGATATAGGATGGATACCCTCCGTTTTGGTCTACCTTTCGCTCGCGCTAGGGATATGGGTGGGTCCGTTGTTTGACCGCTACGGACCGCGATGGATTGCTTTGACGGGCAGTGTGGCCTACTTGCTGATGATCTTCTTGCTGGCCGAATGCGATAAGTACTGGCAGATGATTTTGTGCTGCGGTGTGTTGGGCGGTTTCGCGGGAGCCATGTTAACGACAACGAGTTTGGCCGTTGTCGCGCATTGGTTCAAGGAGCGCCGTGGTCTCACACAGGGTATCGCCATGATGGGCAGTTCAGGCGGTGGTCTTACGATCCCTTTAATCCTACGCACCACACTGCCAAAGTACGGATACGCATGGTCTCTCCGCATCCTAGGCTTCGTCTTCTTACTCTGCTTCATCATCGCCAATATCTTGATGAAGGCTCGTATTCCGCCCTCTGCAGCCGCGAAAAAGAAGGCCATCATATCACTATCCATCTACGGAGATCTCAGACTGAGCTTGTTCACCTTGAGCGTCTTTGGCTTCGAAGTCGTGTTGTTTGGTGGATTGGGTATCATGCCCACGTATGCTACGCTCAGCACGAATTTCCCGCCTGATACAGGCTTCTACCTCATCTCGGTGCTGAATGGTGTTTCTTGCCTTGGAAGATTGCTGCCGGGGTATGTGGCGGACAAGATTGGGAGATTCAACACGCTGTTTATCATGATTCTCTTTACGTTACTCTGGATGCTGGCTCTGTGGCTACCGCTCGGTACTACGTCCCTTCCGGCCCTTTACGCATTCGCTGCGCTCTTCGGCTTTGGTACTGGTTCGTGGATGGCGTTGACGCCGGCATGTGTAGGGCAGTTGTGCAGAGCGGAAGAGTTTGGAAGGTACTATGGAAGCATGTACTTTGTTGCGTCTCTTGCCACACTGGTGTGTATCCCTATTAGTGGTGAGCTCGTTGAGACGGTCGGCCCACAGCCGATGGTCGCATTCTTTTGTGCGATACTGGGGTTGAGTTTGATTAGTTTCTCGTTTAGTAGGTGGGCGTGCATTGGGCGACGATGGACGTTGAAAGTGAAGGTGTAAATGCCACCGCGGATTGGTAGTCTGGGTGTCAAAAGCCTGGAAAGAGCCTGGAAAGAGCCTGCAAGAAATAGTGATGCTAGGTAGATGAGTTCGCGTTCCGTTAATCCACTCGTATGGATACCCGGGGGAAATGGCATGACAAACACTGAATTCGGCCTAGGCTCCTGGGCACCATCGCTTAATAGTTTCACTGCTCCCATAAGCACACGTGCTGGTCTCTTTCACTGACACACACCATGAACAACTGTAAGACGGGCGCGGTGCGTCTTGGCGCCCCCAATTAGGTAGGTCGCCTAACCTCGGTGTTTACCTATCCGTGCGTCGGCTCACATCACCACATCACGTTCTGCTCTCATCCCAACGGAAGACGAACACAACAATGGCTGCTAGTAGCGGCTCAGGGGGCCTTGGGAGGCTCGGGGTACACAATCATACAGCCGACCCTCGAAGTATGCGTCTAGAGGTCCTGCCGTCCATCGCGACATATTAATCAGCGGGTAGTTGCAGCTCGAACGAGCACCACGTCTGCGGAGACGACTCCGCAACTTGCCGCAGCCGAAGACCAGGCTGCGAAGAGGCGAAAGACTTCCGATGGCGCTTATCCCGTCGGCGCCAAGAGCCAGGAACAGCTTCAGGACGAGGTTATCCAAGGCCTGCTTAGACAGAGAGCTTCGTTGGAGCAAGTCTGTCTACTAAAAGAGCAGTCATTCCTGAGAAAAGAGCAGGAGATGCTGGAAATTGCAAAGCAGCTACAAGACAAGAAACAAGAGCTTACTAAGGCTAAAAATAAATATCACAATCGCGAGGAGAAATTCGCAGCTGAAACCGACAGCCTGAGTGGCGTTATCCGAGGTCTTACTCGCGCCCATCTTGCAGTCAAAGACCTCCTCGAAGAAGAGAAGAGCAAGGTCATCGCCAAAGATACAGTCATCAACCAGCAACGACAAGAGAATGCAAGACTCCAATTGGAAGCCATGGCTCTCAACAACACCATCAACGGATTCCGACACGAGTTAGCCAGCAGATCCACCACCCAGGTCGAAGTCCCTGCACTCAACAACGCTCCTCCTCCTCCCACATCTGCTATCCCGGACCCTTGCCATCTCGATCGCAACTACCTACACACTGACGCGCCGCGCCAGTCCGGTACCGCCCCAAAACAGTCCAACAAGAAGAATGCGGGGAAGCTGTGGCCCAAAACGTACGGGTCAAATGAGCACTGGGACCTCGGCCTTTGCCATGTTGCACATAACACGCGTGGCAAGTGCACGGTGTGGGATTGCCAGTGGCGCCATTTCGATTTGACGGATGATGAGCGCGCGTATATCCTCGAGCTTCAGCCCAACGGTCCCGAATTCCTTAAGTGGAATGAGAAGTGTACACGTTGAGTTTGGACGCTGACTTCTTCCGTCTTCAGATCCCGTCGTGAGATGGACATGGAAATATGGCGCGGGACCTGCGCATTCTTGTCTTAATAGGGAGATGGTGCTATAGAAGGAAACAAATATTGGCGTTACGGCAATGACGCTGTTGTTTTGTCATGATACTCCGTCTGCTAAGATGTAGCAACTGGATGCCCTGCCAGTCTATCTCCTTTGTATAAATTACAATATGAAGCAAATGACGACGTAAGTAGGAAAATTAGCGTTTGTTCAAGCCTAACATTATAGAGAGACAGAAACCTCAGTGGTTAAAACGCCTCTTATATGTAGAGCACGAGCTTAGTCGCGATTCGTGTTTCGACCGCTACTTATAGGCACCTGTTTAGGCGTAGAATGCGAGAGAGAAGAAAAAAAACTTTGAATCCTCTGCGGTTGATTTTGTTGCAAGACCAGTGACTTTACCGGTATGGTTGAGTCGAGAAAGGACGGGAGCTACCTACTACAACCTCTACCATGTATTAACCCTCCCGGTTATTGCGAGTATCCTACAAATGCGATCCTAGAAGTTGTCTAGACCTTAATAGGACAGTGGAGACCGCGCGGCATCCATGCAATTTTCTTACAGCGTGCGGGTTGTGTTTACTCATGAATAGGCTGCTAAGTCGGAAGGTATGGGGCGCATTGTGTGGGTCTAGGAAGTCTATGTGGGTGGTTTCGCTGCGTAGGCTGGGGGAGTTTGGTTGTGGGGGTTTGGATTCTGTTTGATATTGATGCTGGTGGGGAGGTGTTGGTTGGATTTGAAATGGTGGGTTAGTTTGTTGAGTGGGTTTTCTATGCGGGCTTTGTTTGCTTGTTGTGTGGGTATGGCGTTGTCGAAGCTGTTGTTGTTGGCTTCTGGCCTGTAGTCTTCTTCTTGTGGGGTGTTGTTGGGTTGGTGGATGAGAAATTGCATGGAGTTTTGTATCGCTTTTCTGTTGGGGTAGGGTATTTCTTTGCTGAAGCTGTTGTCTGCATGGTGGCCTGGTTTCTTGGCGTGCCGGCTCCGTTGGGGTGTGCAGTCGGAAGGTGCTTTGCGCCCACGCGTCGCTCTCTCAGCAGATCTTGGTAACGTCTAGAAGTTGAAGTCACTGCCGCCAGACTCCTGACTATCGTCGCCCCGAACTACATAGGTAGCTCTATTCCAATGTGCTGAAAGTGCTACTTAGCCTACGCGCGTACACCGCAAATCGTTCCTGCATCGCGCCTCGATTCGAAACTGTTCATGCCGCTCTCGTGAGGATCTCAATTTGCACGCACCAAGGTCCCATATCCTCACGCAAACGAAATGGGCGGAATGGCGACGATCCGTTTGAGACTCAGCCCCCCGTGATGTCGTCGGCCCAGCAGACTTGGCGGCTACGGTAGCTCACGGACGACGCGGTTCCGGCACGGAACGCGGCCAAGGACGACCAGAAGACTGAAAGTCAGCAGCTGCGTATGCCTCCAGCGGCATCTCAACAGCTCCTTGATCCGTGGCGCGTAGTTGCTGGTGGTGTTCAGGTCATCAACGACGCCGCCCATGCCCCACCTGCTGCTTGCAGGGGCTGACAGATGCCGGGCTATATTTAGTGCGCCTCCACAGCGGACGCCAATCGCCCTACAAGGCACCGATGACGATTCAACAGCGAGCGAGCATGCGCAACGCGACAATTCAACGAAAGCAAGCATGGAGAATAGTCCTGTAATGCGTCTTATTCTCATGTGACATCACTTCCGCCACGTGCATTTCGACTCTCGACGATCGTGGGGCTGTAAGATTATTTAGTAGCTGAATGCACCCGTAGCTCAATTCACACGCGCCGACAGGGGTACTGTCAGCAAAAGCTTATTAGGTACTTTGATCTTTCCAGCGGCGCTGACCGCCCAAACCCTCTCCCCTCTCACTGCCACCTCCAGTCGCAGCAGCAAATTGAACAGAATCCCCAACGCCTATTCGACCCACCGGTCCAAACCCGCGCAACAATGAACATGATGCGCAAAAAGACGCAATACGTAAACATCACACCAATCCCCTCCTTCATCCCCCGACAACTCGCAATCGACTTCCTCCACTCCCACGGCGAGATCATCGAACTCAATCCCCTCGTCACCGGCCACGAAGCTATCAAAGCGCCCCGCGACGCCCCGGCCGACGAGTTCTATTCAACCTGGTACGAGATCAGCCAGCGCATCCAGTATGTGCCCGGTATCGGCAAGATGGGCAGCGGCGCCATCAAGTTCCGAGGCGTCTTCCACGACCTGCCCTTTGGACTGCAGACGCATACATATGCGCCCGCCAATGTGGATTTGAGGAATAAGTGGCAGATATGTGGAAACCAGCCTGGAGAGCCGCCGGAGCCGAAAGAGTTGGGGAGCGGTGCGCCGCCTGAGGGCCTGTATATCCGGGAGGATGTGGAGATTCGGTGTAATGTTACCATGGTGTCTTTTGTCAAGAAGGAAATGAAGGCCGCGGCCAAGGTGATGATTGAACGACTAGTCAAGAAAGCGGAACTTTTGGACTCGGGCGCGCTACAGGCGTTGATGGAGAACGGAAAACTGAAGACGCTCAACCCGGCAGACCGTTCCGACCAACGATCCCCTCATGCCTCACCAACACAAACTTACACCATGCCCACGAGTCCGATGCGCAGTCCCACTTTCCCCCAACAACCGACACAACACCCCCTGGACGCACCACCACCACCCCACAAACAAATCCCCACCCCAACCAACGCAGTCGTCATGGAACTCCCCGGCGACTTTTACCACCCGCAGCCCTCCCCCTCCTTCCTGCACCCCCAATCCCAGTCCCACGCCGACCCCCGCGCGTCCACAACATCCTCCTCCTCCCCCACCCCCTCCCACGACCCCCGCTGGTCCAGCAGCACCACCGCCTCCACCCGCCCTTCCTCCTACGCCCCCTCCGAAGGCATGCGCTCCCCGGCCCCCGACCAAAAGACCTTCGCCGCCGAACTGCCCACCATGGAGGAAACGAGAGAGGAACATCGGGACCGCGAGGATAGGAATGGGCCCCAGAAGTATACTTATAACCCTCAGGACTTTGCGCGTGCGCAGAATCAGTATGCGGGTGCGATTCCGTATGCGGCGTATGCGGGACAGGGGTATGGACAGCAGAGATGAGGAGTTGGTGGGGGTTGTGGATGTATGGGATGAGAATCCAGCATGATGTCTTTGCGATCCTTTTCCTTTCTTTTTCGTTCTCGGGTTGCGACGGGCGTGAGATGGAGTGAATGCCTAGTGAGTCAGGCGTTACCTTTCTGTATACTTTTCCTTGTCTACCTTTACTTACGACTCTGACCTCCGTTCATGATATCCCCCATTTTGTTACGTACATAGCTCGGTCAATTTAGCAATTCATCCCTCCCGCTCTAACAATTTTCTGCGCATTTATCAGCTGCGCACTACGGATTCAAAGGACGAAGTTTGGCCTATGTGAAAAAGTTTACATATGGGGATGTGAGGAGGCTGTAGATGAACAGAGTCAAGATACAAACAGCCATTATCCATCCATACCAAGCGCCAAAGAAAGAAAAGACATCGATTCAAGCCTGACTCAAATGATAGAGGATATACACAACACGCCTCGCATCGTCATTACAAAAAACACTCAATTCCATTCCCTTTTCTTTTTCACCAAAACCACGCTCACATAGCTATCCGTTCGAACCCCTACAACCCCTCCCTAAACACACTCCTCCGACTCTCCGTCGGACTACTCGTCTCGCTATCCAAACTGCCAGACTTCCCATGCTTAGCCTGAACGCCAGCCCCACCCCTATAACTCGTATCAGAATCCAAGACCGGCCTCGGACTCACGCCCCTCAAACTCGTCGCATTATCATCCCCAAACGGATTCAACCCCGCACCCGCTCGCCCATTGTCATCATCATAGCTCTCGCGCGTACGACTCCGACCCCGACTACCCTCCGCCGGGGCCGCATACGGATTCGCCGTCTGCGTATGCGCCGACTCATGTAATCCCAATTCCTGCTCTTCATAGTACGCCTCGTCGCCTACGCGCGCGCTCCAAGCCGAATCCGGATCGAGTCTGCTGCCCGCGCCGCGTCTGCTGTTGCCCGCGTCGCCTTCGTACCCGCCACCGGTAGTGTAGCGGTTGTTCCTGTTCTTGAATTTGCGTACTTGCGTGTCGAACCAGCCTTTTAGGCCCGCGGGCGCGGGGCCCGGGTAGTTGGACGCTGTGGTGGTGCTGGAAGAGGTGCTGCTTAGGGCTTTCATGGGGTTCATGCTTGGTGGTGGGAGACCGTTGCGGGTTGCGTTCCAGCGCGCGTAGAAGTACCACCCGAAATACGAGGCGGAGAGGAGTAGCAGCAGGATTATGATGAAGATTAGCCAGCCGTTCATTTTGGCGGTTGGGTTCGGGGGTTGGTGTGCGTGTGGTTAGGAGCGCATGTGCGTAGGTGGGTGGGCGGGATGTGGTCGCGATGCGATGCGGTACGCGAACGCCTGGGTGTCGTTCGAAAGGGAGGATGTTTGTGCGAGAGACGGGGGACGTGATGAGTATTCGTGTTTTTGGAGGTTGAGTAGGCGACGGGGTTTTTGTTCTGCGCCGCAATGTCGATTTGTTGGTGGAGCTGACGGGCGTGGCTGAGCTCTCGGGCGTGCTGGTTGCGGTGCCAAGTGATGACGTAACCCCCGCTTGTACCGCTGACAGATGGTGTCCGAAGATAGATAGACGCTCAGATAATGTGGTGCTTGACAAGGCGCGCTCTACGGCTAGAGATTCTTCAATTCGCAGACGCGATACATGCAGCGGCCCTGGCAGGGCAATGTTTACTTTTGTCTGACCACCGCGCCATCAGCGCCGGTATTGAACATGACGTATGCGGACTAGCGTGCTTGTAACAACGCTTACCCCAGTATCAGTACCGAAAGACCTCGCTGCTTAGTATCATATAAACTGCGTGATCAACGATCTGTCCTTCTACTCTCAACTGCAAGTGTTCTATCCACTGTCTAATCTAACCTACCGTACACCAAGCCAATTCACCTCCTCATGCCAGCCAAGCACACACACCAAACAACATGGAATTCGATCACGGCGATTGTCTAACGGTAAGCATGTGGACACCAAGTCTAGACGGCACTCACTACATTCTCATCGATCTGCACGTCGGCGCTGAGGAAAATCCAACACATGCACCCATGCTCCTCGGTACTGGCACTCCCAAGCGCCTCAAATCACCAGGACCAGACCGCACAGTAGAACTACGGGAGACGCATATCGTGCTCTCCACTGGCTCCGGCAGCAAGCGAGCCGTGTTTTTCTTCGAATGGGCCGTTCGTCCCATTCTCAAAAAACTGTACGGCGAAGCGGAGGTGGCGAAGATGAAAGTGCACACCACGGAATCAGAAACTAGTATCCTGGAACTGACAAACGACGTCTTCTTCCCGAGAGCAAATACAGGAAAACCATTGCGTATCGTCCTCTTCTCAGGCGACGGCGGCATCGTCGACCTCGTAAACGGACTCTCCTCCAAGCCAAGAAGCGACGCCTACATCGCGCCTCAAGTCGTTCTTCTCCCCCTCGGAACAGCAAACGCCCTATACCACTCCATAAACGTCGCAACAGAAGAAAACAAATGGGGCGTGCACACCCTCGGTTCAACAACCGCCAAACCTTTACCCATTTTCACCGCTACGTTTTCCCCAGGCGCACGTCTCCTCGTCGACCAAGCGCGCAGCTCCCAAGCCCTACCAAAGGACGAGCATGGAAACGGTGTATTACACGGCGCCGTAGTATGCAGCTGGGCGGTCCATGCCTCCATCGTCGCCGACACCGATACCCCAGAGTACAGAAGCCACGGTGTCGATCGCTTCAAGATGGCTGCCACCGAAGCGCTGCACCCCTCCGACGGATCACCGCCGCATACCTACCGCGGCCGCATCTCCTACCTCCAAGACGGGACCTGGCACGAGATTGAGGAAAAAGAACATGCTTACGTTCTGGCAACCATGGTCTCGAATCTTGAACGGCCGTTTTGCGTTTCGCCGCGTAGCTCTCCGCTCGATGGGTCGATGCACTTGGTGCATTTGGGACCCATGGATGGGGACGAGGTTATGCGGATTATGGGCCTAGCGTATCAGGGTGGGAAGCATGTGGAAGAGGAGGGCGTGAGGTATGAAAGTATTGATGGGCTCAGGATTGAGGTTCTGGAGGGGGAGGAGAGGTGGAGGAGGGTTTGTGTTGATGGGAAGATTGTTAGGGTTGAAGAAGGGGGATGGGTAGAAGTTAGGAAGGAGAAGAGTAGCGTGTTGGATATCGTAGTTGCTTGAGATATTTGAAACGAGGGAATCGGAAACGACAGTG
Source organism: Decorospora gaudefroyi (assembly GCA_010015605.1). Lineage (NCBI taxonomy): Eukaryota > Fungi > Ascomycota > Dothideomycetes > Pleosporales > Pleosporaceae > Decorospora > Decorospora gaudefroyi. Next base: position 22,168 of record ML975481.1, read on the forward strand.
TGTTGGTCTACACCTCCTCCCTTACCACCTTCCTACCCTTATCCTCATTCTTTCTTCTTCCCCTCATAAACACCCAAAAAATCTAGATCCAGATACATCACCGCCAGCACCCCCTGCCCACAAACGCCTATCCCATCCCATCCCATCCCATCCCATTCCCCCGCTTCTCCCCTAAAAGCTACGAAACCAGCTATCCCTACCTACCTAACCCAATCCATTTTCTCTCTTTTCATAGTACTAACACTTGTCCTTTTCCACATATACTATCATAAGCTATTAGAAGATGAACGGGCGGAGGCGGGGAGGGACGGATGGTAAATAGACCGTTTTCTTTTCTACTAAGCTGTCTCACTGATAAGAGGGGAAAGAGGGGTTATGCTAGCTAGTTTGTTTGTTAGACAGAATGAGAAGAGCAAGTGGGGTAGCGGAAAGGTCCTGTTAGCAATGTCGGATTCTGCGATGATTGGTATTTTTTTAAGAGAGAGAGAGAGAGAGAGAGAGTGGTAATAGGGAGCATACACCATATATCGTTACATGTTTGCCGAGACTTGATAATCTAAGTATATGTATGCTGGGAATCTCTTGTTTCGTTCTTCGGCGTCCACAGTCTTGTCGTAAATGAGTAGAGATGATAACCGTGTCCCGAGTGCATGATGCAACTAATTTTTTTCTGGTTGGGCCATGTATCTTCCAAAACATACGATAGTCTACATAAATAGTTCCAGACTGAATTGTTCTTCGCTAACACAGGAAAGAGTTTCCATTTCTAGGGACGGATTATATGCGACTGCTAATGCTTGGAGATTACTGAGGTCGGTCGATGGACAGTCCTCGAAACAACACTATTACTGTCCTATCGTGCGCATCCAAATTTGATCGAGATCGTATCCATCTTGAGGGTTTATGTATCGCAACTAGCCTAGTATGTATCGAGAGCACGCTCACTAACAACGTGGACTGGAGACGTGAATGTTAACACTACCGTAACCTGGGTAGTATTGTCGTACGAGTATGTCGATATAGAAACACTTCGGCGACGCCCGATCTTGCTATCAGGTATCATACCAGGAAAAGTCAGTTCCAATATCCTCTCCCCTAGTTCGCAACTATAATACATCATATCAAGTAACTCGATCTCACCAAGTACAAAACACTGATGATACAAGCCTCCTAAGTAATATTCCATATAGTTCAGGCGGTAAAAGGGGGCATACTAGCATATAAAGGTATGTTAACTAATAACAACACAGTTTATCCCCCTAGTTCGCACAACAGTTACGGGGGCCAGACCAAAAGCGCGTCGCCCAAGTCCCAACTCTCAGTTCATCGTCAACCGGCTCTTCATAGGCGCGGGTGCCTACGTCGATAGCAGATGTCGCGTCCTATGATATCAACGGAAATAATGAACAGTAGACTTACAGGCTCGAGCAAAACGTTCGCGTGTTCCCGTCTACAACATCCTTGAAACCTCTTTCTTCCCATTGTTAGCCTCTTGCAAACACAATACAATAACTAGAAACATCCGTTCCCACTATTTTGAACGCATGCTTTGGTGCTGACATGCTCTTGTGCAACCAGACTGCGTCACCTCTCGCCGTGCGCTGTGTCCTGAAGTATACCAGATCCGAATGAATAATCGCGAAGACTGGCCTAGGGTATAGACTGATAATGTGGTGTTCTGCGAAAAAGATCCGGAGTTCTTTGCGTACATGTAAGGGACCCAGAATTATACTGTCCAGCGTTGAGATGGGCGGTCTTGATATCTACATAAGAATGATAAATCTGACTTCTATGTCTAAGCAATGTCAGCTAGGGAATGACCAAAGTGTCCGCTTTAAGCTGTCTGAGGTGGCTGTTCCGGAGAAGATTGGCCGCCACCGGGGTCAATTTGAGAGGGTTTTTCTTTTCTTGAGAGCTTTTGGAACGGTTCATACGATGTCTGTACTAGAGGCTGCTAGTAGTCACAAAGACCATTGTTTCTTTGAAATATTGTAAAGATAATGGGAGGTTTTGAATGTAACATCCGCCAGCAAGCTCATATTTAATCTGCCTTTCTCATGAGTCATGGCAAGCCGGTACTGTAAATCACTCAATTTGGGGTTTGACAGCCCGAATCAGATGTAATGGACATTTTCAAAGCACGACGAGATACCTCGGATACAGATTGCCTGTTCATTATTAGGTCCGCACACCATAGCGACGCACATTTCCGTTTGCATTGCCACGCCACATGACCTTCGCGCCTGACATCATGCAGGCAACCTTCCGAGTTGTAGCCTCCGTGAGAGTATATCACGTGGTCCAAGCTCATTGTTGTTGTGGGAGCAATCCACCTTCACGTCGGATTCGTGTTTTGCAAAATTGCGCCTACACCTACGGCCCACCACCTCCCCACCACCAACTTTTGACCACCACTACCACACCAAGCTTGATCAACCTTCCAGTGACTACTGCAGACCTGTCACAATGCCGAGCAGCGAAAAAGAAGCAGCCGACGGTCCCTATGGACCTGACAACCCTCCACCGCCTCCACCCGGGAAACCACCCGGTCACTCACGGCAAGATGGTGGTGCTGTTGACGAAGTCAAAGAGAAACGAAGCAAGCGGGGTCGTCCCAATCGAGAGAAGAGACGACGCGATTACGCCAGGAGGGAGCGTGAGCGTCAGTCTCGCACGCGCACTCGCAGCCCTTCACCAGATCGCCTTCAAGATCAAGGTGGGCGGACATACCGGGAGCGCACTCCGCTGGCTCTGGAGGACAACGGCACGTCAAACAGACATGGCCAGCGTTTCGACATGATCGAGAACGCCCAGCGTCGCCGCAGTCGAACTCCAACGCGCCAGGGCGAATTGAGGGCCGCGACTGAATGGCCCACCGGAGCTCAGTTGCCGCCGAAGCAGGGCCTGAGGGTTGGGAGCCGGTCACGAACAGGCGATAGCTACAGACCCCTATATGATCGTGAACAGCAGAAAGAATTCGATCATGGATCGCGTGTCGATGAAGACACAAAAGAGCAGCTCGGCATGGGAGCTTCACGGATGCATCACCCCGCGCGGGTACCTCCCAAAGACTGGGACGTTCGTTCGACCCGTGAGTCGATGACAGGCCGACCGCACCGTTCCAACACAAGCACCGACAACGCACCACCGACGGCATACGATCTTCGCGGATATGATTATCGCATTCTCCGAGCGAACGCAAACCTTCCTCGAAGCCAGCAGTTCGTCAATGGCAATGGCAAGGTCGGGCCTTCTATATACGGATCAGAGCAACGCCACGACCTGGGCCTCTGCTTCAGTACATTTCTCACGCGCCACCGCTGTGAGATGGGCCTCAACTGCCCGTGGCGTCATCATCCGCTGTCCAATGAGGAGCGAAGCTGGATCATTGAATATGGTGGAGAGAATGGCAAGGCGTTCCTGGCAAACATGGATAAATGGTGGGGATTTCCCGAGGTGCCTGTACCGGGTGCTAGTATGCACGGCAAGGCAGATTTGTGAGCGGCGTCGCTATAGGCGTTGTCGTTGTGAACTCGGATTGGTAACCAGTCTGATGAGGAACTTGCGGGTCATAATTTGGGCATATAGAAATTGACGCTTTGATTAAAAGGCCGTCAGGGTAGCGAACAATGGCCCATGGTGGATGTGGCAGTGGCAGTCGTCACAAGGTACCACCTCGCGTGTGGAACCAGCCTCGCATATCGTCGATACCCTTTAGCCCAACGAGAATCATCTTAGAAAACACATCCAAATCATCTGGCTGCCCATGCTTCAACACACTAGTAAAATCCAGCTCTTTGATGACGAAGTGGTTTTTTTCGTTCCACGCAAGAGCAAAATCGAATGCGTTATTAGCATTCCACAGGTGCGCGGAGAGAGTGACCTGGTTGCTCAAGGGGATATGAGTACACGTCTTTAGTTCACCACCAAGAAGAGTACACATGACGGTGATGTGAAATATGGATAGTGCTGTGCGGCGCAATGACTCACGGAAGGTGTACGATTTCCATGCGGCGCGAGCGGCAGCGCTGGGGTAAAGTGGGAGGGAGCCCTCAGTGTCGGTTTGCTCGGCTGCCAGAGGTAGTAGGACACCGCCCATTTCTTCGAGGTACGGGAGAAGTGCTTCAGCCTTTTGGTGAAAACCTATATCCCCTCCGAAAAGAAACATGATCTGATACAGCATTAGAGCATGTGCCCGGGCCAAAATTTCGATAGGGGTATTCGATGAAGGCGCATTGATCAGTTCTTCCGCGCGACTTGCGATGTGACGAGCAACGTGCTCGGCGTTGATGTCGTTTTTGGTGATGTATAGTGCACATGCCGCATGTGCGTCTTGTAGTGACCTGGGCATATATTCTTCGTAGAGCATCGAGTGTGACCAAGGCGTGCAGTTCTCGTCCACCATCCATTTTGGGGCAAGCTTGATGTGTTCGATGGTGTATTCTACTCTTGCTTTCGCAAAGGTTGATAGCTGTCCTACGGAGAAAGGTTTCTTCACCCGCGTATACGACCGTTGCATGGCCATCTGATCTTCTTGATTTGTCGAGCTATCAATCATATTCGCAAGCGCGTCGAGAGAGCTTGCGCCAGCAGAGAAGTCGAAGTCGAAAATGTCCACCGGGGAACCTGTCGGTATACTGGTAGGCGGTATGTCGAAAGCGAAAGCGAACCCGGCATTCTCCTCATCTTGAATTTCCAATGATAGTTCTGTGGCGTCAAAGTCGGTACGCGTGCCAGGAGTCGCATGGTGCGGGATTGGGGCCTGCGAGCGAGGCTGTGGTGGGTAAACACATGCTAAGTGTTGCCTGGCGCATCGCGCACAGCGAGGCTGTTCAAGACCACATTTGCGCTTGGCTTTCGCGCATTCCGAACAGGATTTTTGCCTGCCCTGAGGATTGAGGATGCGGGATCGGCCTGGTGGCATAGTGGGGCGTAGGGTGTGAGTGAAAAGGAAAATGAAGCTTGCTGGAGGAGAACGACCAATAACTAATGGTCCGTGCCACTGTTAGTCAGCACTACCACAACGGGCCTCAACAAAGATGCGATGACTGCGGACTTTCCTTTCCTCATCAATAAATCTGAAAGAAGTGTTGGAAGGCTCACTAGTGAAAGGAAATAACTATGAATGCATTCTGTTCGATGATGGTTGTGTTGTTCTGTCTTGCTACGTGAGGGCACTACGGAGGTGTACATGTCCTAAAACGAGCAGAGCCGAAGTAGGACCGAGTCGGCCCGTCAGGCCGCGATAAGCAGCCAACGTTCCTACTGATACTCATGATCCGACAAGAAGTGTCATTGATGCACTACTCATCTAGACTTCTATGACCATGTCAATATATATTTCTCCTTTGTTTCCCCGCGCAAACTTCATACCTGTATCTGATGTGGTCACGGGTGGTCACTGGTGGCGGAAGTCCGCTCCAGCTTCAGCTGACCTTCGACCTGCACTCTGCAGATTTTCTAGACCTCATGTACAGCGAAAATTAATAACGTCAGTAATTTGTTTGTCTAATAAAAAATAGCGACTTACTTCTCGCATATCTCTCCAATGCTTGAAAGCCATCCTTTGTCATGAATTGACAACGTGCCATTGAAAAGGTGGGTTGCGGGACTCCGAGTTGCGCTTCGCAGACTTGAGGACCCCCTCATGTCATATTTTCCACTCTGTCCCTGTTGTACTTGGACGTATGACCTTTCTTGTATGCAGTGTTTATTTTCATTATTCTGGTCTTTTTCGCATCGCGTCTTTTCAAGTCTTTGCTCACTCAAACAAAACGTGTCAAGCGGTATGGAATATGAGAATCATGTGTCGTATTAGAGCTATGGAAGGTGAGCTCTATATACGGAAGAGAGAAATGGGAAATGGAGCTATCCTATATAAGGACTAGTGTAGTGCAACATCCGGTATGGAGGCTGGATCAACAATCACTCAGGTGAGCCCTGGCGGCCGACAAAACGCCCTTGTCATTCAAGCCTGTAAATCAAACCGCAGAGGTAAGCATCAGCAATCTCATAGGCCTCAAAAGGCATATTCATATCATACTGTGGTTATGAATATCCCTTATATCGCCCTCCGATATTCTTGATTTATTTACTCTACACTTGGACGGTTAGATTTATCCAATTTCGATTGCCACTTCTC
>ML975482.1:0-25607 GCA_010015605.1 Decorospora gaudefroyi
TAATAATAAAGATCTATTAAACTTAGGTCTCTATAGCTTCTTAATTATATTAAGAGCTAGATTACTATTAGTTTAGTAAACAATTTTAACACGCTGCTTAGAAGGAGTATCGCAAGATATAGAGTAAAGGCTGCTTTGCAAAGATAACACGCATAGCTAAGATAGCTAACGCAGAGGTACTACTCTTAATATAGGTATTTACGTACAAATTCGATAAAGATAGCTATCTCTATTGTTTTAAGGCACGTCTTATAGTCTAAGAAGACCTTTAGTAGCTATATAAAGATACCTACGCCGCTATACTAGCTACTTAAACATTCTAAGCACTTATCGCAATAGCTAATTAATTTAGGTTAGAGCTACTCTAGTACAACGTTCTAAACGCGTTTCTTAACGCTACACTTAATTAAAAGCTCTACGTATAGACACTAGACAGCTTTAAAATGGATAGAGAGCTACTATAGGTACTAAGAGCTCTATATAGTCTAAAGAAATTACTACTACTCTAGTATAAGAACCTAAGAGAGACACTAAAGTCTCTAGGCTTAACGCCTATACTAGGATTTCTATGCGTCTACGTTAATAGCTAGTTAATTCTATTCGTCTACGTTAATAATATTATTATAGCTTTCTACCTATTAAATAGGCATCTACACTAAGAGTTTAAGAAGAAGCTAGATAAGTGTTATAACCTAAAATGCCTTAGAGAGCTTAAGTAGTTCTTAGGCATACGCGTTATTCGAGACACTAACACACGCACGATTTACTTAGTATAAGATGCCTATATTAATAAGGTTGCTACCAAATACAATATTATGTCTACTAGCTACCCTTTAGAGGTGCCTATACTAGTAAACTACCTAGAGCAATCTCTTAAGAAACTAAACAAAGCTTAGACAAAGACCTATTAAGAGCTTATAGGCTACCTTGCCTACCTAACGTAGTATACCTAACCTAATCTAGCTTGCGCTTACGTAGTCTACGCTTCGCATTTAACTAACTCTAGTTAAGCATATATTAAATCTATTTAAAAGGTGTAGCGTTACATTCTTAAGACGAAGTATTAAGCGCTATAAGCGTAGGCTATTAATAAAGAAAGAATATAGAAGTACCTTATAACACTATAGAACTATTGCAACCTAATTTTCTTTAGAGTATCTAACGCTACATTTGCTAATAACGTTAAGACGCGCTAAAGCTCTTAAGAATACGTATTTTAGCTCTTTAGTATAATAGTTAACTAGAAGTTAACGCTCTAACGTATAGTTACAAAATCTATAACTAAAGTAGAGCTACTCACTCTATTACTTACTAGATTAGAAATAGAGAAGTAGTGCTACCTATTTAAAGAACTATCTTTAAAGCTTAACTACACGCCTATTATTTAGTGTAATAACTAATAGACTATAGGCATAGTTATAAAGAAGTAGAATAAGCTTAGCACTAAGCTAAAACACGTTAATATCTACTAGAACTAGATCTACTAAGAGGTTAAGCAGAATCGCCTCTACATATACTAGAAGCCTACAAACTAGATGCCTACTAATAGCATAACGAAGATTCTTTCTTAATAGAAGTACATTAAATTTATATAATAACTACACCTAATTAATATTTGCTTAAAGGTTTATAAGATAGAGAATAATATCTAAGAGGTTTATTCTTACGTTATTAATTAACTATAGGATAAGAGGGTGTATTATAGTTATAGAAAGTAGATTACGTGTAGGTATTCTAGTGCTACTTCCTTACTTATTAAATACCTCTTACCTTAGCTATATCTTAAATACGTTATGTAAATAGACTCTACTACTAGCCTTCTAGAAGGTCCGCACGAGTAGCATAGAATACACTAGACAATATACAATACTTTTAATTTACTACCTTACGCATTTACTCTTTAACTATTATAGATATTTACTATAATATTATAATACTACGTGTAGATTACTATAACGCGCTCTTTACCTCTATACTTACTTCTCTAAAAAGCTTACGCGTTAAAGCTCTATTAATAATCTCTATTAGTAAGTTATTATTAAGAAGCTATAACACTAGCGCGTAGTAGAAGCGCTGCACGTTAAAGTTGCCTATCGCGTTAGCTATAGATTATAATATTTTAAAGCTACTATTAATTGCCTTGCGTAGTAAGAGCTATCTAATTAGGCGTTTTAGTGTAGTAATTAAGCCTGTATAGCAAAGGCTATAGCTCTTAATAGGCTAGGCGAGGTAGGTAGTAGTAGAGAACGTAGCTTTTAAGTAGTTAATAATAATAGATAGTGCCTTATATATATAGTAGTATTTACACACCTAAAGCAGGCGTTTAGGTTAGTCTATACGCACAACGCGATATCTATATGCATACACCTAGCTTTGTGTTCTCCTAGGTTGCTTTAAGAGCTTAATATAGCGACCTCTAAGCCGCTCCCAATTAAGCCTATTAAAGTTGTCGCCGCTATTATTAATATAGCCATCCTTAGCTATCTCTATTGTTGTTGCTATAGAGCTAGTGCTAGCGTAGCTGCCCTTAGTGGGCGCAGATAGTAATTCTTAAGGTTGTGACTCGAGCTACTGCCTCTCCTAAGCTGTAAGGGCGTTGTAGGTAGTAGCGGGGTTGCTAAGATTCTTAATCGCTTTGTTAAGGTTGTAGAAACGTTTAACGAACACGCGCGCTTCTCAGAAGCTCTAGGGGGCATAGTAGTGGGCGTCGCGATACTTTGATTGTCACGGGATCGCGCGCGTCGGCCAGGCTAAGGTTGATAGGGTGCGCTAGCGTCGTTGGGGGTGAGTTCAGATGGCCGATTTAGAACACTAAAACACCAAAATCAACGCGCTTATAATCTAATCAACTGCCTAAAGTCAGCCTAACAAAACACCAAATACTTGCAAATATTTGCAAATATTACAATCTTTATGCTTGCTTGTTTGGTAAAAAAAGCTACTCATATTTGACTTGTTTGTTTGTTGCGGAGTCTGTCTTCATGTTGAAATAGAAGATCAAAATGTGAATAGATCAGGATAGTTCGTTCGTATTGGACACCTTAATATTATTGACCGAAAGAGTTGCTGATCAAATAAGATGCAAATCAATACGGTGGGACATTCGTCCCTTTTGTAGACATCTAGAGAGCTCCAAGTCTGTTCTCGGAAAGCCCGGCATATTTTCCATGTCATCGGGCACGCCTCATTGCGCTACGCATGAAGTTTCCACTTCTCATCATTCATCCCAATGCAACCAGACTTGTCAACAATCAAGTCAATCAAGTCTCAGCTTCCAGCTTGACTTGAGGCTTGAACATCCGTTGTGAGGCTTGATTGATTGACTTGTTTGCAGTTTTTAGCTTAAGGCTTGATTAAAAGCTTGATTAGCTTGGTGTTTTACAACTCGACTACCTATACTAAGTACTCGTTCTCGTGATCCCAATCGCACAATTAATATATAGCGTCTATATCAGCGTCGGTTATAGTCGCTGCTGCAGCGCTATCGTCGCCCTGATCAAAGCCAGCCCTATACCAGCGCCGTACGCACTGTATAGCGGCTAATAACTGAGGTGAGATCTGCCGTCTCCGAGGCTCAAGGAGATCGCCAAGCTCGCTGAACATGCGCTCACATTCGCAGCTTGAAGCTGGGATAGAGAGCACGTCAATAGCCATCCGCGCAAGGCTGGGGTAGCGATTACGCAAGCCTACCTAGTATTTGATAGGGTGAACGGCAGCGTAGCTACCCTTACTAGCTTTCGGTTCGCACGCCTTCCACCTCTCGTACTCATCCAGATAACCGTCGGTAGCAGCCACAGCGCCATCTGGGTCTATGAGGGCATCAATTGCGTCGTCGATCTCGTTCGAGACAGCCTTTTGGCGCCTTACAGCACGCGGTAAGGTGTTGTACTCTGCCCAAAGCTTGTGAAACGCGCGGTTGTTGGCCTCTAGCCACTTAGGTTTGTCCGCCCAGGCGACCTCGCAGTACGTTTTGTAGCGTGGGTGGAGTAGAGTTGCAGCGTAGTACGCGGGTGAGAGGTCAAGCTTGGTGTAGTAATCACTAGCCTTCGCCCAGGCAGCGCGGAGGTTAATCAGGAGGTAATCTTTAGGCGCTTCGTTACGTATGCGCGTTATAGTCGACAGCCTCATAAGCTTTAACGCGTTACTCGTAGTAAGTAAGTATATACTCAAAGACTAGGATAACCTCAGCGATAGCGCCGTAATGACCGCCTCCAACGCGACCCTCAGCGTCTTTGCCACGTCCCTCTAGGCGCTTTGTCGCTGACTTCAGCGGCTTCAACACGTCGATATACTTAGTAACAACTGCCCAGTCAGCAGCTGTAAGACCGCCAGATCGCATCCAGTCCGCAGCCTCAGGTAGCTTGTTGCCACGGCTAATTGCATATGTATCCTTATCTCGCACGCGACATATATGATGATAGGCGTAAGCGTTAACAGCTAGCTGCAGCTTAACAGCGCGCTCGAAGGCGGAATAATAAGAGTTCCAGCGCGTGACAACTAGCTTAACAGGCGCAAGCACTTCGCGCTAATTAGCAGGTAGCTCAGCGTTAGCTATGCGCTGAAACTTTTCAAAAAGCTCGAGCTGCTGCAGCGTTCTAATGTAGTTGATCACGCTAAGAAGTACGCCAAGTGGTCCATCCTTGCGCCAGCTGTGTAACAGCTCGCTCTCAACAGCAAGCTCGCTGCGATCGTTGTCGTACGCATCGTTGTTGCTGCCCCAAAGTAACGCCTAACCAATCAAGTTTAGAGTATGAGCACCGCAGCGGAGGCGACGATGGGCAGCGCTGAAGCCCATCTGCTCCGCGATCCTAAGGACAGCAGCGTCGTTATTAGTAGCGTTGTCGAGCATAAAGTAGCCAATAGTACGCGAGTTAATACCAAACTGCTGTAGAGTTTTGCTAACAACCTCTGCAATCTTCTCGCCGGTATAGGCGCCTGTTAGTTAGGGCAGCGCGATAGGGAGGTCTATAAGGTCCCCAGCGCTGTTAACGTAGTGCGCGACAACGCCTAGGAAGCCGCGTTTACCGCCCTTTGTTGTCCAACCGTCAAAACTAATGTAAATCTTGCTAAGGGCCTTTAACAGATCAATGACGACCTGGGGTAACATGAAGTCGAAACGACGCATCACGTACCGCGAAACGCTTGCGTGGGACGTCCACAACGCCGCAGCTGCCTCTACGTTTGCAGCCTTAAGCATCTGTTAAAAGGCGGGCTTTTGAAATTCGGAGAGCGGGTGGTTGCCGTCGACAAGCCAGGCAACTGCGGCATGTTAAAAGGCCTGACAATCAAAACCCCCAAGCTTATTAGCAAGACGCTGCGATACCTTAACTCTACCGGCTTTTAGTAGAGCGCGTAGGCCGCCCTTGCCTGCCTTCGTTGTGTTGTGCGTTTTACCAGGAGCTGTGAGGCTATGGCCGCGTCTGACTTGCTCAAGATGGCGGGCTGAAGTTGTTGTTGAGAGCGTCGTTTCGTATATACCGCCCTGCCCAGCGTCTATCCATTTGTGCTGGTGGCAATAGCGACAGACAAAAAAGAGGCGATCAGGGTCCTTGATCAGCGCAACGCGGTAACCATGGCGGTATATCCAGCTTTTGCGCTGTTTCTGGGTGGCTACAGGCTTGCAATATAGCGGCAAACGCGACCAATCTATGCCGTCAAAGTTGTCGGCAAAGCGCTCATCAAGAAGTTTGTCGCTATCCTCATTGCCATCCTCGTCGTCCTCAGTTATAGCACCCGTCGCGGCGCTGCTGCCCTCGGTTGGCACTACGATAGCGGCTTCAGGCTGGCTTTCGCGCAACTGCGACTCGAAAGTAGGCGGTTCGGTGGCCTGGGACGTAGTAATCGCCAGGGCTTTGCGCGGTGATAGACGCTGAGCTAGCTAATGGCTCTTGTCGATGTCGATAGGCTGCGACTCCGTATCGCGAGCAGCGACTCTAGCGCGCTTGTTCGGTGCAAACGCGTTTCCGCGCGGACGTTTGGGGGGTCGATTAGGCGGCATAGCGACGATAGAGGCAAGTATGACACGAAACGACGCGTCGATATACGCGAATTAGTAGGCTCTAGCGGCTCTAAAAAGAGTGTACTCACAGAAGGGTCCTCGCGGAAGTGTAGCTGACTACGAAGGTAACGCTAACTTAGCGGTAACTTAAGCGAGACTCAACACCATGAAACTATCGCGAGATCGCTCGTACAGCAAACTTAACAGCCTTACTAAAAACAACGCTAAAACATCAAGATAATCAAGCCAATCAATCAAGCCTTTGACCATGAGGCTTGATTGATTGTAATATCCCTAGGCGGAGGCTTGGCTTGATTGACTTGCAGTTTTCATCAAGCCTCAATCAAGTGCTTGTTTGCAGCTTGATTGTTGACAAGTCTGAATGCAACCCAAGAGCACAACTACCCTTCTTCTGTGACTTAGTATCGTAACATTTTTTTCATGGATCATCTGTGCCGGAGGTCCTTTTAGCCACCGCACTTGTTTGATACTAGCGATCAGCCGTGTTTCTTACCTTAAGTGGAGCATGATGCGAATACCGATCAATCTGGGAGCGTTCTGGTCGGTCAATTCGCTCAAGATCAGGATTGGCATCGGCATCGATAAATGTGCAAGTAGACACATATCTAGTAGGCCACGGTCCATATGCCGCCAGCTCCGGTAGTTACTTTTCTAGGCGCCTAGAGGCTAGACATTTGGGATTCATGAGTACCTTCCTACATATTGGATTGCAATCTACAACATGGCTATCACTCTCTAAACCTGTTCCTAGATGGTTGGGCATTGGTGAATTGTCGTTGAGCACGTCCTATCGCGTTACGCCTGAGGCCTCCATCGCCTCCTTTGCGCATCATGCTTCCGCTTGTCATCGAGGCGATCTCATTGCAACCCAAGAGTACTATGAAGATACTGTCTGCGGTTCTTGCTAGGTATCGTTCCGGAGAGACGGCAAAGAATATGGGTCTTAGGTCTATGCTCAATTTCTCGCGACCTCCATCTGTTGTGGTTGTTTTTAGCGAGATAGATCCCTAGAGGAGTGATCAACGACATGTTTTAAGAGAACAAGCGTTTAATCCTTCACTTCGCTCACAATCGGGATCAGCACCCATGAGTCTGCACGTCATTGCACAGGTCACAGTGCAAGTGCGCCAGCTTCGGTGCTTTCTTAAGGTCTTGAACCTTGAACCCATCACCAAAACCAACCCATTAACGAAACAACAGTCAGAGCTAACTACAAGAGTCTATTGGGTAGAGGAAATGCTTCAGTCCAACTTCTGTCTCCCGCGGCAAGTCGTATCACGCAGCTTGCTATAATAGTAGTAAAAAAAAACCGTCCACTGTTACTTGTTTGGGGGAGGATGGGTGTGTTTGCAAGGCGTACCTAGGTTAGATTGAAATTGCTCGGGTGCTTGCCTAAATGTTAGAGCGGCTCAGCGGGCGGGTTACAAGAGGCACCAACGGAGACACCAACAGACACCAATCCTTCGCCAAGCAGCTACGGTACAGCACATCTATCTACCTAAAATCACAGTAGGATATTTTCATTGCCCATTCTAGAATCTAGAGTCAGTCGCCATGTGTCTTTCGAGCCCGAGCTAGTACGATCAACGCGCACGCACGACTACAATGAGTGGGAGAGAAATTTTACGACGTTCTTCTGTATGTAGTCCGTGCGTGGCGAATAATTGCGAAGAGGACCCCTACCGTACCTACCGGTACGCCCCACTATGACATGGTAGCTAAAAAATAAGTGCGCGCTTAGGTACGTACCTACCGGCATGAGGCTACCGGTAGGGGTACCTACCTAGGCCGACCAAAGTGGGCAGCACAGCGCTAAGGAACACCATTCTATAGTCACTACGAAGAATCTCTACCTTTCGAAACAACGTCTTTCGCATAGATTCCTGTTGCCCAACTCTCCGCTCATGCTTCTCAATCGTCTTGCTTACCACACATGCCCAATTTTACGTACAGGCATCAGAACAGCATCCACTATCGTAGGCACTTCGGGTTGAGTATACATCCAGCGCGAGGTGCTCCAAGAGCGCAAAGATGCCCGCTTGCACATTTTCAAAGCTGAGTACATTATCCAAAACCCCACACTTGGTACCGGTACCTCGCTAAACAAAACATCGTTTTTAGGTCTCATGACCAGTCTTTCGTCTTCAAGCGCGTGTCCAAGCCGTTCTATGACCTGTCCTTACGCCTTGCAGCCGATGTCGCCGAGTCCCGTCGGCTTCGCATGCATGTTGATGTCAACGAGGACGGAAACATCCTAATCTATCCGTACTACCAACACACGCTGCTCAGATTGCTCTAGGACGATTCCAACATTTCTAGTGCTGCACGGAAGAAAAATGACCAAATTCGATCTCGCATTACGGAATTCTGACTAACAAAACGATGTTGGCAGATATCAAGCCTGATAATATACTAATCAACTAGACGTGCGACGATGAGGGTACAAAAACAATCACCAACGTCGCTTTAGGCGACTTCGACCTCGCTTCCAAGTGTGAACCAGGACCAGAGCACGCACGCAGTATTCAATATCATGTAGCGCATTCCCGAAGTACACAGACCAGGAGAAACATATCCAAGGCATCAGCCGTGTACTCCTTCAGACTAGTTCTTAAAGCCACTCCATAACATCTACATGAGCATTACTACCAAACCTCCCCCCCTCCACGCTAAGCGTTCGCGCAGTGCATACGATGTACACGCTTAGGCGTACTCCTCATACCCAATTACAAGCACCTTGTCAAGCATGGCATAAAAGAAATACTCATCCGACACTTCTCTTCCAGTACTTCGGGTCGCGGTCTTCTTAATCACATCGGTAACCAGAAAAGGACAAGAGCTCTCACGTTAGCAGGCGGTGCAAGACCAACCGGAAATGAGCTTCGAAGGTGTGACTCGTGAGGACAAGAATCTGGGTTTAGAGGCTAAGAATATAATTGCTGGGATGACGGAACCGGACCCGGTGGCATAGATTAGGTTATGGTGCATCTGTGGTATTAGGGGGCTGTTTGACGGAATAGCTGAGACGTAGCTAGGGGGGATGGGGGCTGTATGCGTGGGCATTTGAGAGAGAATATGATAGAGCTCGTTAGATGGTTAGAGCAAGGTTCCCATTTGCCTACTTTCGTTACGCACACCTCGAACTTTACTTTGCACAGCTTGCGTCGTGCGGCTAATTATAGCACCGAAGCTAGGAGTTCCCATTTCCGTTTCAGGTAAACGTTTTCAGGTAAGAAAGGTGAGTGGAAAAAAACGCTGTGCGTTGAAAAGGAGGCACATGATGAAAATTGCCGTCCGCGTATGACCCGTTGATATGGTACTGGTCTCAGTTTTGCAGGCTACAGGTAATAAAAGACAAACCAACTCGCTCCCCGAAATGAACGTAAGCGGAGCTGGCCACGTGGCTTAGAATACAACGGTAGTCGCTACTAAACTAGACAGCAAGGCTCGCATACTCATCGCAAACCTCCACAAGCATCGTCTTAGTTCCGGGTTCCTATTCATAGGGCAAAGTATTAGCTCACATATCAATCTCCAGCGCCCACCATTAGCTCCAGAATCTCAAACTCACATTAACACTATGCCCCGCATCATCCACAAAGCAAAGTCTCGACTCCGGAAACACATCATGCAAATCCCACGCCGTAGCCGCCGGACAAACAACATCGTACCGGCCCTGCACCACCGTCGTCGGAATACTCCGCATGCGGTCGATATTCCGAGTCCGCAGCAACTGGCCCTCTTCCAACCAGGCACCGTGCCGGAAATAGTGAGCCTCCATACGCGCATGCGCAAGCAGATATGCGGGGTCGTGGAGTTTGTCGAGCGCGGACGCGTCGGGGTATAGGGTGCTGATGCTGCTTTCCCATGTGTTCCATGCCACGGCGGCGGGGTGGCTGATGCGCGTGTCGTCGGACATGAGACGCTTGTAGTAACTCTCGATATGATCCGCGCGCTCCTCCATTGGCAAAAAATGGATGAAATCGGCCCACCGGTCCGGGAACAGCATGGAGGCGCCGCCGGGCTGCATGGTCCAGGCTAGTTCATGGGCGCGCACGGTGAAGATGCCGCGGAGGACGAGGGAGCCGATGCTTGCGGGGTGGGTTTGGGCGTAGGCGAGGGCGAGGGTGGAGCCCCAGGAGCCGCCGAAGACCATGTGCCATTTTGGGATGTGGAGATGTTTGCGGAGGGTTTCCAGGTCGGCGACTAGGTGCCAGGTCGTGTTGTTGGTTGTGTTGGCGTTTGGACGCGAGTTTCCGCATCCTCGTTGGTCGAGCAGGATTACTCTGTATTCTTGGGGGTTGAAGAAGATGGTGTTTGCTTTTGAGCAGTTGCCGCCTGGACCGCCGTGGAGGTATATTACTGTATGCTCGTGAGTTGTGGTAAGATTTGGACAAGATGAACGGGGGAGAGGTTTGTACCTGTCTTCCCATCTTTTTTGCCAAATTGTTGGTAGTACAGTTCGTGAATGTCGTCGACGCGTAGCCAATTGACGTCCCAGGCGTCTTCGTGCTGATAGCCGGTGGGTTGAGGTGCCTGGGCCATTGTTGCTATAACTTCACTGTTTAGTGATTATGTTGATCTTCCAAGAACAAAAAAGGTATGGAGGAGATTTGGAACCACCGTTGGGGGAGAAGCAGGCTTGATTCCTGTCTCCTGAGGTCGGAAGTCATGATAATAATTCAACTACCCCGCTTTCGGTATAGTGTTGCCCCGCGGCGTTAAGAACACCCTCCTTATCCGACTTTAGTCTCGGTAGCATCTTCATCCTTCTTCTCTTATCTGTACTACAGCTGATCTTGATCAATTAATCAGACGTCTTTACATTCCCCACTACTTTAAATACCTAGACGAGCAGCTCGAAACTATAAAGTTACACTCTGTAAGCATTTCTCGTTCTTCAACTTATGTAAGACTTAGTACTCAAAACTTATCACGACGTGTCTAATAAGCCGTGTATGTCGTCACATCGAGCGGAAGTTCAAAAAATTATACAAGTGTAGAAAAAAGATACAATATAGCATTCTAGATCCACTGTAGGATACTCCTGAATCGAGCAAGCTCAATACTTAAAGCCCCCAAACCTCGTCCGGAACAAGCCATCAGGATCAACCGATCTCTGCAACGCCTCAAACTTCTCATACTCCCTGTAACTCTGCAGCACGGGCTGATCAAACATAGCATCGTTAATAAACAATGGGAGATACATGTCTGGAGGCAACCCCGCTTCCTCCATCCACACGGGCACAACCTCATCCAACCAAGCCGTAATCTCCCTTGCAAGCTCGTACGCAAGCTCATCATCTTCCGGTGAGTTCCATGCGCCTTGGTAGATGAGGATGATGCGGTCTGGGTCCGAGGCGGTAAGGCCCATGGCATTTCCGCCTTTGGATTCGGAGATTTGGCCGAAGAGGGCGGGTAGGGGTTGGAAGTCGACGCTGAATTGGATGGCGCGGATGAGGGGAAGCGTGTTGAGGAAGGTGGCGGTTATGTTGGCGAGTTGGTCGCGGATTTCGGAGTACATTTGGGGGCGGGACGCAATGTATGGGACGGTGTAGGTCTGGTACATTGTGAGTGAGTAGTCGTTTAGAAAGGGGGGCCGTGAGGCTTACGCGGAAAAGAGACCGAGCGTTCAAGAGGCCGACTGGCGCGCCATTTGCTTTCAACTATAGGATGTCAATTTTCGGATTGTTGCGCGTAGGGTCCGGTGATGACTGTACCAGTTCAGAATATGTCTGTGTCTTGGTCGTGCATGAGAGACCCGGGATCTCAAGAAAGTCGGCGAAAGGGCCGGTAGTCGGCGGTGAGGGAGCGTCGTAAAAGTAGAAGATGAGTTTCGTGTTGATATCAGCGGCAAGGACTAGGTCCGAGAAAATGATAGCAGCCTTGGGGTCCTGAGGGCCGTTGGGAATGAAATCATGCAGAGCGGCATATAGCTCTTCATCTTTCGTTTCGTCGTAAGTACACGAACCGCCCCATACGTCACCCATGTGGTGGACTTTGGCTTTGAATTGGGTGACAATGCCAAACTGGCCTACGGAGCCGCGCATGGCTTGGGCGAGATCTGGGTTTGCTGCAGCATCAACATAGACGACGGAGCCATTGGCCATAACGGTCTCCCATTCGATGATGTTCTATGTTTGTTAGCACGGTAACGTTCTGGGAAGTGGACGCAACACACATCGGCGACCATGCCCTCCTGAGCATTGAGAAAAGAGAGGCCTCCTCCCAAGAGCAGTCCACCGACGCCTACGATGCCTGGTCGGAGTTAGTTTATATCGGTGGAAGTCACGTGTTGTCATGCTCACCAAGCCTTCCGCCAGAAACGGCCACTCCACTCTGCTCGAGGTCGCTGATTACGTCGTTCCAGTCACCTCCTGGCCTCACATAGGCAACATCCTCTTCTGCGTCATAGGTCGCACCAACCAAGTCGGTCATGGTGATGAGGACGCCATCTTCAACAGTAGCATGGCCTACATTTGGATCGTGACCGCCGCTTCTTGTGGCGAACTGGACGCTTGGGTACTTGTTCAGGATCTTGATGACGATGGATATGTCCTGAGCGGAGTCTGGTTGAACGATGCATGCTGGATCGATTGTACGGAGAGTGGTGGACCAGTACTGTTGCGTCTCGTACATATACTCGGCCGCAAGCAGGCCTGGCGTCAGAACTTTACCGGGAAGAGCGTCCTTAATCTCGGTGCATGCTGTCGTAGTAGCTTCTGTGGGAGCGGCAAAAGTAGATTTAGCTCCCAGAAGCAGTGCCGCAAGTGCGAGAGACACGAACTTGTCCATATTGAACGAATAAAAATGCTAGAATGAATGAGACAACAACAGAAGTGGTATATATTCGCAGTCTACCGAACCAACCCATCTGCCGTGGAGTGGCATTATATAACCGTCCCCTGACGCGCTGACGCATGATTCTGCGCACAATCAAGATACGCCCGGCTTGAATTTCGCATTGTGCTGCGGAGGTGAAATTCTGTAACCGAGCACGAAAAGCTGTTAGCCAGGGCATGTCGCGTGGGTGAAGTTGGCAAGCTGGCTGACTTGCTCCAATGAACATGCCTTGGCATGACCAAATGACGAGAACCCCCTTGTAAACTTGACGGATACAAAGCCGGGTTGTGAGCACTGAGGCACCAGGTGCGAGGTGTTGCGGCACGTATATCGGCTGTGCTAAATGAGTTGGGCTAAATCAGGCATTTAGCCCGGATGCAGATCTGGTAGGTAGAACAGCACATCAACTGTCAACATGCTGAATGGATGAATCCCGGTATGGGATTTTGGTACGTAGCGGCTATATCCGATGGTAATATAGCGAGAAGACGTGGAACAATATTGCCGGGTTCCCTCCTACCAGGTGCGTGTCGTGGCCTTTGTCTGGCGATCGGAGATATGCTCCACAGTGGCCTGTACATTAATGGCATGGTTCCTAGCTGAACGACTGGCGGTGATCGGAAGTGCGCGGCAGCGAAGATTGCATTTGTGGTGACAAGGAGAAGTAGGGGAGCACCATGTGTAAGGGTTGGGGGAACAGGCATAGACGAGGAGTGATGTCAAAGGCACGTCGTCGGCGCTGGTGGTGGTGGCGCGCGCGCCGAAAAAGGAAAAGGTGGCCCGAGCTTGGGCAGGTACGGCTGCCGGCCGGTTGCTCCTTCCATCTGAACCCTGGATAAACAAACAGACGAACGGAGACCCGAGCACTCGCCACGGCCACCGTCATCACGCCGCGACGATGGAGTCCTACAACCTCAAGACGGCGTCGACGTACATCAACAACCTTCTGCTCGCGCGCGGGCTGCTGCGCAATGGCAAGGCCATCGAGTTTGCGCACCCGTCGAGGGGCGAGGGCGGCAAGGAAGTCACACTGGCGCAGATCATCAACCTGGTGCACGACTTGATACTGAAGCGCGACGTGCGTATGCCAGACGGTGTTGGGAGGTTGGGCTTGCAGCATGCTGACAATTGCGGTAGCGCGACCAGGAGTACCGCGAATCTATGGCCGACACGCTGCGAAGCCTGCGCTCGGAATCGACGCGCCAGACGGCCGCGCTCGAGAAGCTGCACACGCGCAATGCCGACCTGTCGCGACAAGTCTCCCTCGCCCAGGCGCAGGAGCAGTCGGCGCGCAAGGCCCTCACCACGGCCGAATCCTCGGCGCGAAAGCTGCGCGCCGAGATGCAGCGCCTCAAGGCCACGGTCGACCAAATACGCACGAGCTGCACCAACGATGTCCGGAAGCGCGACAAGGAGATACAGCGACTGAAGGGCCACCTGACGAGCCAGCAGCGGGGGAACAAGACGGGCCTGGTGGGCGCAAGCATCACCATCAACCCGGGCAGCACGGGCCTGGGCTTGGGCGCGTCTAATCACACTGTGCGCGACGACGCGCCCGACGTTGACGACGCCGAGTACAGCCTGAAGCAGGAGACGACCGAGTTCCTGACCCAGTTGAGCCAGAGCCTGAGCGACGAAAACGACAACCTCATCGGCCTCGTACGAAGCACGCTCCTGACGCTGAGGGAGCTGCAGGGCATGCCAGAGCACAGCGCGAACGAAGAGGCCCAGGACGCCGAAGACGCCTCCGCTGTGGGCGACCAGGACGATAGCGCGCGACAGGGCATGTTGCACGCATTGCCCAGCGACTACGAGACGCTGGCCGACGACATGGACACGGTGCTGGACAACCTGAAGAATCTGCTCACGAATCCAAACTTCGTCGCAGTGGACGAGGTCGAGATGCGCGAAGAGGAGATACACCGACTACGAGCAGGCTGGGAGAAGATGGAGGCCCGGCTGCGCGAGTCCTTCATGCTCATGGACTCCTGGCGGAAGCGCATGACCAACGGCGACACCATCAATCTCGAGGAGCTTAGGATGGGTCTCGGTCTTGGTGATGGGTTGGAGGTCAGCGAAAGGGCACAGGTTTCCATGATTGAGGAGGAAGAGGAGGTTGAAGAGGGCGCCAGCTCCGTGTTTGAGGAGGAACTGGACGACG
Organism: Decorospora gaudefroyi; assembly: GCA_010015605.1. Taxonomy (NCBI): domain Eukaryota; kingdom Fungi; phylum Ascomycota; class Dothideomycetes; order Pleosporales; family Pleosporaceae; genus Decorospora; species Decorospora gaudefroyi. The sequence goes on from ML975482.1 coordinate 15,024, forward strand.
AAGCCCTAGACGGCACAGACGAGCAAGAACGCCTTCCTTCTCCCGACGCACAGCCCGTCTCAGAGAAAACGAACGGTTCAGACATGTTCAAGCTCAAGCTGCAACCAACGGAGCCAGCGCTTAGAGAGACCAACGGCAACAAGTCACCGAGTCGATCACCGCGCAAAGTTGCCTTCTCGGCATCTATACCCAACACGCCCTCGCAGCTGGATGACGAGAATGCAGAGGCATCTGGGATCGACCTTGTAGGCGTGGAGAAGCCCACTCCCCCAACATCTGCAGCCAAACCCTCAGCCTCTGAAGAACGACCGTCCAGACCAACGAGCCGGGACAACCGCACACCACGCCATGTACGTTGTAACTACCTTGCCCCCCAGAACATGAAGCTGGCCGGCAACGTCCACTTTTCCTCTCCCACTTTCTCTCTTTACGACTCGCCAACAGCACCTCTTCGCTGCCTCAACAATGCTGACGACTCCCGACAGACTAGAAAACGGCTATCGAGCCCACGTGCGCACCCCGACGAGCGATCGCCGAAGCTAACGGTCCAGGACAAGCTGCGAGAGGCCGCGGAAGCAGCCGCTGTAGCCGACACTGGGAGCGCTGCCAGCCCCGCCTGCATCCAAGTAACGGAGGATGCCGCCGAGAAGACGAGAAAACGGGCACCTAGATCACCAGTCAAGACCAAAATGGGCGGAAGACCGAAGAGGAGGAAGAGCACGTTGACGCCAGAGGAGTTGGCGAATTTGCTGGGTTGCTAGGCGGAGGTATCAATGCATGTACAATACGGAGTACTCAGGATGGTGCTATGTTGATAAAGTTCCTCGAGGCTGCATCAGCGGCTGGTAATGCAAGGCGATGCTATCAGGTGGCTTCCAGCTCGTTGAGAGGCCGGCCAGTCGAGTGGCTGATGTTGTGACCAATGCCATGCTGTATCGGGTACTACGCAGTGACGGTGCATCTGTAGCGTTGTTCATGCACTCTGCACTCGGGTACAGCGCGTACGGTAGGGTTCGAGGATCGCACACTTACCCAACCACCTCGTCCAGCGTCCAACGTAAAGGGGTCCGAGCGAGAGGCAGATGTTTGCAGTCAAAGTACAAGAGGTGTGTGAGTACTTTTCGAGGCTGGAGGTAGATGGTGCTGAGGAATACGGTAGCGATATCGCGTCTCCCCTGCCAGGTCTCTGGCGCACCCGGGCCCAACCTGAGGGCTTCCGTACCGGCACCGAGAGATAATGTCGCTCTCCTGTACGAATAAACTACCCATTATCGCAAGAGATCTCGCATACCTCGCCTCACGTACCTGATGTTTGAAGCGCTGTGCCTCAGCCATCCGGCTGCGTCCGCCATCCTTCCGTCCTGGCCTTTTACTCCTATCCACTCTTACCGGGCGACCTGCGCTCGACTGCACATCATCACGATACCGGTCATGTCCACATGGTCGACGTCGTGACCACTCTGAGCGAGGTTGGTGGTTGGTTGGGGCAGCATAAGCCACCGAGTCTATTAGCCGCCCATGTTCTGTTTGCGGGTATTTGGTGATCGGGAAGATGGGGAGGCGGCGATGTGATTGGATGGGCGCAGATGGAAAGACTGTAAATAGGTCTCCATGCAGCCAGGCAGGTGCTGCAGTCGATCAAGGCAGTCGGCCTGGAAAGCAAATCTCGCTGCATCTGTCGTCCGCCCGCAAGCCCAAGTCTCCGCCTTCGAAGATGCAGTGTGACAGAAACTTAGCTGCACCTGGTACGCTGCGATATCACATGGCTCCGTCCGTCCTGGCTGCTGATTGGCAGACTGTGTTCACTCGACGCCCGTGCGCTACGTGACGACCCACCTCTGTATTCCCCGCCCACGGCACCCAATGGCCGCCCAGAGCCAAGACGCCCGCTTACACACAGCGAAAGTTGTCCACCACTCCCACATCTCCATCAAGCGCTCGCTGCACATTCGATAGACTGCTCTCCACCCCCGCTGCCGGCTTGCACCCTGCGAAGATGGCCTGTGTGCCCTGCACAAGCAATCAATCGCTACCGGGCCCAGCGAGACCTGGCCCAGACGGTCGTAGTGCAATATACCAGCTTACCAGCCCCTCGCTAACCCCAATCGTCGCCCACCAACTGTGCGATGCTGTGTCTGTAGATAAGTAGGCCTGGGGCCGCCCTCCTCTCGTCTTTTTTTCTCCAGCAAGCGTGTGAACTTCAGAGCTGTCGTGTTCGTTTTTATTCTTCCCTCTTTTTTCTCTCTCTCCAGGCCTGGTGCCATCTAATTACCTCCCTTTTACTATCATTCAACTTCATTGTGGCCGGTCCACTCTACGTAATACCCAGCTCTACTTGCTCAATACCAACTTTCCAAACCCACAAACCACCAACCCACACAGCTTCTTCAGCAATCTTGACGTCTATCCATTAGCTTGGCATCGGACGAATTCGAAAGAAACGACATCATAATACCAACTTCACACACAACAGAAAGAAAGAAATAATATCACAATGGCCGCTATCCAGCTCAACTTTTCTCTCCGCACTTCCTCCAACTGCAAGACCGTGCACTTGCTCGGCTCCTGGGACGGTTACCAGGGTCAGCTTCCCCTTTCCAAGGACCAGAAGAAGTCCGGTGGATGGACTGGCTGCTTCAAGTTCCAAGGACAGACCTTGAAGCAGGGCCAGCGCTACTGGTACTACGTACGTTGTCTTGTCATCTTCGAACGAGCCGCCTATTAACAACCGCGCAGTACATCATTGACGGCTACCACGTCTCGCACGACCCCGCCAAGGACCACACCACCGAGCCCACCACCGGCCGCAAGCTGAACATCATCGACATCCCCGCCGCCAAGTCGAGCTCCAAGACCAACTCCACCAGCTCCGACCGCAAGTCGCGCCGCATCTCGCAGGCCAGCATCCCCAAGGGCCGCGGCCTCAGCCCCGAGCGCATCGTCGCCCCCAAGCCCCAGCGCCCGCACGAGACCCGCCAGGTCATCAACACCCAGTACGACAAGACCACGCTCGAGGACCTCAACCGCCGCTTTGCCGAGCAGCAACTCGAGTCCGATGACGACTCGTCCGACAACGACTCCGACGTGCCCTCGCTCACCTCGCGCTCCACCAACAGCTCGCGCGCCTCCAGCGTCAGCTCCACCAGCTCGTGCTGCACCTGCGAACGCTACGGCATCACCCGTGCCGGTGACCGCGTCAAGCTCGACTGCGGCGGTGCCCGCTGCGGCTTCTCCGACGACTCCGAGGACTGCTCTTCCGAGGACGAGTACGTGTACGAGGAGAAGTCCACCCGCCGCCAGGGTGTCGTCATCCGCGCCTAAGTTGCATGGAGAAAAAACTCCCCCCAACGCCAACCTACCACTGTTTACGACCATTTGCCCATTCTTCTTTTTTTTATTTGTGCATATTATGACCAAGACCTCTCTTTTGATTACTTCGTTCTTCAACATCCCTCCATCTTTGGATATGGTACCCCTTTATTGCTGCTGGTATGGAAGCAGGAAGGCTTTTACTTGCCCTTATTACTCTGCTCAAGCGATGTCGCAATCCTTGTCGATTGTGCTAGATGTCAAAACCATGTGCTCTCAATGCACGCTTCATGTAGACCCTTTACCTATCGAATACATGGGCTCGTGCTCGTTAAATGGCTGAACTTACTTGCTTCTCTGCGTGCTTGTGTGACGTTTGATGTACTGTTCTCCGTGCCGCCTACCCTCCCCCGCCGTTAATACATTTACCACTACCCATCCCACACCAACCCCCCTTTTCTTCCAAGCAAAAAAGCCATCTACAACCTACCACTCCCCTATCTTTCTTCACGCTAGGTATGCCTCCCCCCCCTAACCACCCCTTCGATTCGGATTTCCATCCCAACAAATACCAACACTTCAATCGCAACCCAACAAATATTAACACTCCGGATGTCTTCAAGAGTTTAGGAAAAAAGCACCAGAGGGAAAAGTTTCGGGGATGCTGTATAGTTATTGTTCTTACCAACCAGCTACTATGTTTAAGTACATATATGGGATGGGAATGGTGGGGGGGCGTATGTGGGAGTTGGAGGGGGGGTGTGGGGAGGAGGGGGGGGGGGGGGGGGGGGGGGGGGGGGGGGGAGAGTGGATTGGGTGATGGGGGGAGGTGAAGGGTGGGTAATGGTGGGTGCTACGAGGAGTAGATTTGCGAGGGATGATAGATACGCTGGATAGGTTTGGAGTTGTGATTCTAAAACATGTGGAAGAGTGGTAGCTCACTATCTACTCCAGTCCAGAAAATCTATCGTCTTTCGTCCGTCTCTTGCCTTCATAAACGCACTCTAATATTTTCTGAAACCAACCCCAAATATACATCACTCCTTCCGTCTAAGTATCATCTTCAAGTTCTATGCCCACCCAATCCTATACAAATAATACCCCCCCTCATCTCCCCGTCCAACCCCCCTCCTCTTCCCCACAAACTCCCTCTCCAAAATCGAAAACACATATCCCTCCCCATCCCGCGGACATAGCTCACACGCAAACGCCGCGTCGACAGTATGTTCTATACCTTCAAACTTGCCCGTCTTGCGTATGGTGGCCATGAGCCAAAAGGTGCCACGAGGCGCTAGGAGATGCGCAGCGCAGTCGCGCAGCCAAGCAGCATGTTCAGGTGCGTAGACGACGTCCGATGCGAGGAGGAGATGAGCGGACGCTTTTAGGTGGGCGGGCGGATGCGTCCAGTCTAGTATCGCGGTGTGTGGCGTAAGAGAAGAAGAAGAAGGGTTGGAAGGAAAGTTGGAGTCGATATTCGTCTTGCAGTTCCTTAGCACCGCGGCGTGGGAGTCGGTTGCCGTGATACTGATACGCGGGTTCCGAAAACGCTGTGCGAGTAGTTTTGCTACCGTTAGGCTCACGAGGCCGGTGCCAGCGCCCAGCTCCACGATTTCCGTAAACTTGTCCCGGAAAAGCCCAAAGAAGCGGTCTGCATCTGCGCACATCATGCTGCTCAACACGATACTCGCGCCCCAAGACTGCAGTCCCACATCCGTATGATCCGTCCCCGAGAGCGGCGCATCGTTAAGCGTGACATGGACCGACTGTCCCGACGGTGTCGGAAAAGCGAACTCCCGCGTCAGCGCCTCGTCCTCCTTTTCCTCTTCGTCGACGGACTCGAAAAAGGCGGAGAGAATGGAGGCTGCATCTTCGACGATTCGCTCCCGCGCATGCTCGTCGAATGCCATCTCTTCACCACGTTCAATCAAGCCAGTGAGCCATTTCGTCGCAAAGGCCCGCTCAAACGGATCCGCACGGAGCGCTACCGCTGTCACCACCTCCTCTTGGGCCGCATCGTCTTCATCTTCATCCTCATCCTGAGATGCATAACCAGAGTCAACTGGTATCGGCGTTTCGACGGCAGGGCTATGCGTTCTCTTGCTTGTCGCCTTGGAGATTGTAGCGCTCGGAAGGCGTAGCGGACAGTACAGCGCGTGAAGATACGTAAGCGCACTGGTGATCTGCTCCTCGGATGCGGATCCGAGGTGTCGAATTGGTGGTAGACTGCTTGAGGGTGGCAGACTGCTGCCCGAGAGACTAGCACTCATCTGACGCTCCCCCGCTCACGAACAAATTAGTCCCAAAGAGATGACACTGCAACGAAAGGAAATGCGGAGAGGAAAAAAGGAGAAAGAATGGAGACGTGGGGAAGCAGTGGACAGTACAGTGAGACATGAGAAGCGAATAATAATAAAAATAATTAGAGGAAAGAATTCCACGATAGTGAGTCTAGCCTCACGCTCGGACACAGTGGTAATTCGCGACGAAGTTCCAGATCTCATTTTTTTCTGGCCTTGACCGCCTGTCGTTTAGCATCGTGGGCGGATGTATGCACGGTGCAATTATTATTTTGTCCTCCTTTGCTACGATTTGGTGCACTCATTATTCAGCGTTAACATAACGACATAAGGAGAAACGATAACATTTGCGTTTGCGTTCTAAGATTCATCTTTACAACACTATAGTTGGTGCCGTGCCGTGCGAACGAAATCTTTCGTGGGTTTGCTCATGGCCACGTCACACGTGGGTCGCTAAGTTCAGCCTCATCGGCATTTTAGCAGTACTACCGAGTCTAGATGAGGGAAAGGCGCTACCACAATCGCCCGGAGATGGAAGCGTTACCGCTTCGCACATGTATCTACTGTGTACTATGTAGTACGGAGTACTCCGTACGGGTACTCCAACTCCATATCTCTTAGATTATTGCTGCATGAACAACAAACCTATAATCAAGTTTACTATAACTACAACGAAAGCAAAAACGCTGATTCGCTATCGAAAACGCGTTCTGATTGGCGCTTAACGTGTCGTCATCACGTGACAAACACCAAAGTTCACCACGAGGAACCTAATAAAGAAAAAGCACGCTGCAGGCGTTTAGAGGGATTAGGGGGGTCTCTCGCATGGTTAAAGAATAACGAACGAGAAAGCCCTGTGTAAGCTCTGCACCTACACAGTATAGTTTTGCTTGCTAACACAGCCAACTTTAGTAAGTGTTCACGAACTGACATACTTTCATACTTATATACAAAGATAGAACAGGACGTGTTTAATAAGAAGTATCTCTAAATGTAGCTATAATAATATGCTCTGCCTCTCTATCCCCAAATACCTAGGTGTGCAACTTTAGACTTCGAAGCTGTGTTCCTCGTTGACCTCGTAGGGGTCGGGTACCGGGTTTTTGTGACTTGGCGTCATCGCTACCAAGATGTGTGCCGGGGATGCTACACAGTAAAAAGCCTTGGAATCTGGTTCTGCAAAAATAGGTCCGCCTCTTCGTCTTTGTATTCTCAGCAATGGCCGTGTCCTATCAGCGACATGAGAGTTGAAGAGCAAGCCGCGCGTAACGTGATCATCAATCACACGCAGCAGCTTTGCATCTTTCCCGAAGTTTTTCCGAAGTCGCTCTACAGTACAGATCCTCCCGTCCCCGTTCAGCATTCTTGTTGGTCTACGGTAGGACACTAGAGTCTTAGTGGTTAAAACATGTTCAGTACGGAGCCGACACGCAGTACAGCGATTGCAATCCTATTATTAAATCCATCCATGGCAAAATCACGCCAATGCTCGTGTAAGCGCGCGTAGCTCTTGAGAAATATGCGCCGAGAATAATTGTCGCGGGCGAGTCTTCGGGTTAGATACGGACGTCAACACGAGTGGCGCATTATGCTTGCTTTTTTGTGCCATCAACAACTGTTCGCTTGCTGGAATTCAGGCGTGTGCCCAGTCGCAGCTTCAGGCTCGCGAGATACTCGTAATAATGAACGCGGATGCGGTCGGTAGCAAAAGGTCAGCTCGCGCTCAGTGGGCCCCGCAGAGTTGTTGGTACCATCGGATCGCCGATAAGCAGGAAATGTTTGCAAGGTTCTACGCCCAAGCGGTCCGTTGTGACAGCCTCGCATATTCCTCATTTAGTCGGGTTACGGGTATAAGACTGACGTTGGGGTGTTTGCCGTTATCCATAGGCCTCTTGTGCGTGACACGTGGATCCGCCTTGTTGAGAGGAAGCGATGTTTGCGCGGTTCGGAACTTTCCTATGCCTGTGCGCCTACCGGTAGTTATGGTTTTGCATACCATACGGAGTAACACACCCAGATCTCCACCGAGTTCCGACCGAAAGACGGCAAGCTTCAGGAACACGTTATTGTACAAGCTCGTGACACGAGTAAGTCCAGCCGAAACCCACGAAAAGTGGTGAGATGCTGACCGTAAACCAGCTGGATTGATCGCCAAGAAGCTTGAGAAAGATAAGCTTCCGTCTATTTCGGCAGACCGGAACAAGTGGATGTAACTGTATTGACGTCGATGGCTTTTGCGATTTCTTATCGATATTTGGCGCTTGGTAAGTTTGGGTAGGAAACGCTGTCATTGGCCAGTTGTGTACGATAACGACGTCTATTCCCTGTTGGTGCTTTTCAATACGAGAAACCAAGTGGGGTGCGTTGCTTCTGACAGGGCCCTCTTTTCAAGCAGGTTCGTACTACTCGTGCACGGCTGGCGTGGCTAGGCAACTCGGAGCCTGATGACTGCAGCAGGCAGTGGCAGCGAAAAGCGAGGCTGCTGAGTTGTTCAGAATAATAACCGAGCGCTGCAGCAGACCTATGACCCCTGTCCAAGCGGTCGGTGCAACGTCCATGTAAGATCGGGGATGTGTTTCCATAGGTGGGTACTAGAAGGCGCATTATTACAGATTGCTTGTTTCCCGTGTAGACTTCCTCAACTAGTCAAGGATGAGTTGTTGTAACTGCAAGTCAGCAAATATGACGCCGCTGTGCAGTCGAAAAGTATTGAATCTGGAATTGGCGATCGGCAACGACATAACCCACCGAGATTCAAGGATTATCAACGACCAATTCGAGCATAGTTTTGGACGTGCACGACGGTGTTCTTGGGGCAGATCGAGGCTACCGACGGGAGAGAAGCAGCCGTTGTGGATCTCACGAGACAGAAACGTCCTCCGCGCTGAAGGCTCAGCTGGAGACGGGGTGCGTTCCCAGCATAGTAACAGCCAAAGTCATCCCGAGGGGGCAGAAGGCTGCTGTCGCGAGATGATGGTGTTGGGTGGGAAGCTGGCAGCTGGGTGGCTGGGGAAGCACAGTCACACTCTATGTTCCGGCAGCCTCCGGCAAGTGTCATAGGATGGTATATCAAGAAGCGAGGACGCCAATACGATTACGGGAAGGCGCGCAGTATTATTAGCATTCAACGGCCGCCCATCCCTGCACGTCGCTTGTCAATAAGCGGTAGGGCTGTGCCGAACTCGCTGGCCCCCTGCTACCTTTGCAGTGCGTTGCTTGTTGAGATTGCTGAATCGGGAAGTTCGCGCTATCGACTCATCGTATCCCAACATGGCCGCTCGTACTGCACGCAGGCGGCGCTCTTCAGAGTCTTCACATGGCGAGGTGTCACTTCGTGTCCACCAAGCGCATACCACATCGACGTCAGCCGTCATGGAACCGCGTCGACGCTTGGAGGGGCTAGGGTAGGTATATAGCTTTCCTTTTCCATCTCATCCATAGATCCATCAATTCTATCATCTTCAGCGGACTAATACAGTTTCCTCAACACCTTCGCTAGGCTCCAGGCCGACACTCGCTTCAGTGCCATCTCTTGACACTCTCGTCTCTAATCAAGCGCCCATCAACCTAAACTATTACCAAGGGACAAGACCAGCGATCCAGTCAATATGCGTTATTCTCTTGTTGCCGCGGCCATCGTAGGCTCTGCTTACGCCAGTCCGGTTGCCAATTACGGCTACTCGACCAATATCCCCACCGGATATGAGCCATCTCATCCGCCCTCGAGCTCTGATGTCCTATATCCGACGAGCACGCCATCGAGCTCCAAAGGTTACGAAGTTTCCACCCCGTCGAGCTCTAATGTCTACCCGACGAGCATCCCATCAAGTTCCAAAGGCTACGAGGTTTCCACACCGTCGAGCTCCAAGGTCTACCCGACGCACACTCCAAGCTCCAAGGTCTACCCAACCCATACGCCAAGCTCCAAGGTCTACCCCACTCACACTCCGAGCTCCAAGGTCTACCCAACGCACACTCCAAGTTCCAAGGTCTACCCTACCCATACACCGAGCTCCAAGGTCTACCCGACCCATACGCCAAGCTCTAAGGTCTACCCCACGCACACTCCAAGCTCCAAGGTCTACCCTACCCACACGCCAAGCTCTAAGGTCTACCCCACGCACACGCCAAGCTCCAAGGTCTACTCGACGGTCACTCCATCGAGCCATAAGCCGACTTACCCAGTCTACCCTACAGGGCACTCTTCGTCCACTGAGTATCCGGTCAAGCCTTCGTCGAAGCCGGGTCACTCTGAATATCCTCACTCGGACATGACCACGACCTACACTACATACACCACATCGACGTATACGTGGGTTCCTCACAGCACGCCAGTCGTTACTGAGAAGCACACGACCTATTATAGCACCTGGGTAACGCCCTCGTACTATCCGATCACTGTGACCTCCACGATCTACGGTCACTACTCCCCAGCCCCTCCTAAACCGACGTCCGATGTGCCTGTCTACCCTGAGACTCCTCATCCAACCTACCCGACTGAAAAGGAGAGCTGCCCCGCCCCTGAGACCGTCACTAAGACCGAATACGTTACCGTCGGAGTTTACACTCCCGTTCCTACTGGACCGGTGAAGACTGTCACTGTCACCGAGGAGGGAAAGCCTACGACTTACACTGTCACGCTCCCGGGTCCCCTCCCCTCCCCTCCCCTCCCACTCCCTTCCTCTGAGGGCCCTCAGCCTACTCACCCCGGCTACCCGGAAGGTCCCAAGTCCTCCTCTGTCGTCAAACCCCACCCTCCTCCCACTTACTCTGCTTCGCCCCCACCTTACCCGACCCATACTCCTAGCCCCTCCTCGAAGGTCTACCCAACCTACACTCCTAGCTCATCCAAGGACTACCCAGTGCACACCCCTAGCTCCTCAAAGGACTACCCAGTGCACACTCCCAGCTCCTCAAAGGAATACCCAGTGCACACTCCTAGCTCTTCAAAGGACTACCCAGTGCACACTCCTAGCTC
>ML975483.1:0-27504 GCA_010015605.1 Decorospora gaudefroyi
CCCCATGAAGTCCTTCAAATTGTCCAGCAGACCCCGGGCATCGCGCCGAAAGACATCCACCTTATCCTCACGCACAAATTCAACCCGTACAACCTTACTCGTCTCCGCTCGACTATCGGAGCCCGTCCTCGCGAGCAACAAGACGTCACTAGGATTGACCCCACAACCTAGCAACTAGTCCTCAAACGCACCGTAGGCACTGTCAAGGATTTTGGTAACGACCCTCTTATTTGGGTAGAGTGTTTCTCGAACTATGCGAGAATTATCGGCCTACTCTTTGGGGCAAAACACCCTAGGGTAATGCCCGCGATGGCCCACTTCCTCTCACGAGTAGTGCGCCATGCACACGACTACGAGTGGCAGTTAGTACTTGAGTTCGCCCTCCATCGCCACGAACAGGCCGCAGCTTTACAGATCCTAGACCCAGACGAATGGGAAAAGGTGCCGGACGAGTGGAACGCCCACTACTTTAACCCTACGACGCTACGTATGCTGTCAAACAAGCGTCCTAAAACAAATCAGGGCGGGCGCGCTACATCCCCATCCTCACCACGAATATCACCTAACGACAACTCGGTCTCGTGCGACGCGTACAACTTAGCAAGGGGCTGCGCATGGGAGCGTTGTAAAAGGCGCCACGCCTGCAAGAAATGTGACAGCAACACCCACGGAGCTACCAACTGCAACAAGAAATAGGAAACTGCGTCTGGAAAACGCTTACTATTGACGCCAACCATCTGCTAGCGGATATGCCTCACGATCGCTAAGCGCCTAGCGAAGAATACAGTCCCGTTATTCGATGTCTGCGACCCTACACGCCCGCACTTACTCAACTCACCCTCCCCACTTCACGCTGACGCCTGGCGAAAAACCTTGCACTCCTACCCAGGCGGAAAATTACCCCAATTGCTTTACAACATCATTACATACGGAGCCCAGCTGGGCTACACTAGCAGCCCCAAACACGTCCTATCTAACAACCTTGCCTCAGCAAGGGAGGACCCTGAAACGATCACTGCACAGCTCTACGACGACCTACGAGTCGGTCGCGTATCCCCTCACAATGGCGGGGCACCTTTCTTCTTATCACCACTGGGTCTAACGCCAAAACCTAATAGGAACTGGCGGAGGATACATCATTTGTCACACCCGGAAGGGAACTCGGTTAATGACTGGATACCCAGCGAGTATGGGACGCTACAATATACAACAATTAAGTCGATTTTCGACTTGCTACGCACTGCCGGCCGAGGTGCACTACTCATTAAAAAGGACTTGAAGGATGCCTTTAGGATGATACTAGTAGCACCTCATCAGCGCTGGCTGCTCGGCTTCTAGTGGCAGGGCCAGTACTATCACGAAAACTGCCTGCCGTTTGGCCTACGTACAGCCCCGTTCATATTCAACATGTTTGCTAAGGGCCTCCACTGGATATTACAATCGCATCTCCACTGGCAACACCTAGCCCACTACCTCGACGACTTTATACACATGGTCCCGGCTCCTCACCAACCCACAGCATTAGCCCAAATCAACGACGGGTACAACGCTATCACGGAGCACTTGGGGCTGCTCCGCAACGACACGAAAGACGATTCTGGCTACGTCGTCGAGATCCTTGGGATAGAGATCGACTCGCTCGCAATAGCTGCCCGGCTCTCCCCAAAGAAGATTGCCAAGGCTACATGTCTGGTTACGGATGCCCTAACGTTATCAAAGCTCACGCAGCTCCAAGCACAAAAGCTAACAGGCTTTCTAAGCTTTTGTACGGCGGTTGTCCTATTAGGCCGCACCTTCCTACGTCGCCTATAGGATTTCACGTCAACCTTCGTTAAGCCACGAAGTCTTCGCCTGCTCTCTGAAGGCGCAACAAAGGACTTACAATGGTGGAAAGACTTGTTGCCCTAGGCAAACGGCCGGAGACTGCTTAACGACTCCGAACGCCACGTATTACACCTGTTCACTAACGCCTCATCTACCGGAACAGGCGCTTTTTGGTACTACGGCAACCCAGCGCAGTCAAATTGGCTAGAATTTTCTTAGACAGTACCTTAACGGCAAGCCTTTTCACACAAGCTTACGCCCCTAGAAGAGACCTAGCACATCAACGCACTTAAGGTCCTTGCAGTAGAGACTGCCTTCCGACTGTGGTCTAACGAGTTTGCCCACTCTACGATCATACTGTACACGGACAACACAACTGCAGAATCTGGCTTTCGCTACGGCACAGTCAAAGGCGCCGCAATGGACTACTTACGCGACACCCTGCTGCTCGCGGCGGCCATCGACGCCAACGTTATAACACGGCGGATTACTACCAAGGATAACGTCTTGGCAGATGCCCTCTCACGCTTCGACTGGTCTACAGTTATAAAACATACTCACACATGGCAGGTCCCATTGGCGACGAACCGCCCCCTGAATTCATTAGGTTGACAAGCGCAGTTACCAAGTCCTACACTTACAAGAAGCTGTTGTGGGCAGGGCTTAAGCCTAACACTAGGCAGTCCTACGGTCCCGCTGTCCGTTCCTACGAACAATTTTGCGCCCTCGCAAACCTCACTCCGTGGCCAGCCACACGCAATTCGCTTGGCTATTAGATCACAGGAAGGTCGTTTGGCAGCAGCCTCCCGCTCCAGGGTCAGGTTCAGCCTACAACAATTCAAAGCTATGTCTCAGCCCTACGGTCCGTCCACGTTGACCTAGGCTACGACGTGGCTGTGTTCGAAAACAGCCACCTCCAGCGACTAATCCAAGGTGCTAAGAACCTGTTTCCTCCAACTAAGAAGCAAGGACGGCTACCTATCACAAGGGCTATCTTATCAGCTATCTTATCACCACAGGCCTCAGCGGAAGAGAACCTCATTGAACGAGTCAACCTCAACGCTGCCTTCTCACTCGCATTCGCTGGCTTTATGAGGCTAGGCGAGATCACCTACAAAGACGCTGATCTTAAGAACCCGCGTCGCCTACGCGCCGAAAAAGTCACCCGCCAGGGAGTCACATGCTCTGCAGCACAAGATTACCTTACGGTACATCTTCCTCGTAGTAAAACCGACTACAACAACCAAGGCACCGATATACTCGTCGCCGCGGCAGGCGATACCGCCTGCCCAGTCCACCACATGCTGGCGCTCATGCAGCAGGACCCACAGGAAGCTGGTCAACCCCTCTTCCGCTTCCACAACGGAGCCTTCACACGCAATCGCGTACTTAGACTACTTTCTAGTCGCCTCACCCGTTGTGGTATCAACGCTACAGCCTACAAAGGTCACAGCTTCCGAAAAGGGGCGGCTGACGAGGCTTACAAACAGCACCTCTCCCACGAACAGATTCAGGCCCTCGGTCGATGGACCTCGGAGGCAGTTAACCGATACTACTAAAGGGACCCATACCGGCTGTTTGCCTTGCAAAAACAGTTCATTACGGGAAAATCGCTCCCTCTTGCCTCTCGGCCCTAGCCTTCCTCTTACATGAAGCACGACTCACCACCCCTGCCTACAACGAAAAACAACAACAACAATTGGCGTGGAAGTGGCCAGCACGCGCTCTCAGAGGCCCCAGGAGAGAACATTCACCCGCCAAGCCTCTGTAATACGCGCTAGAACCCACGCCACCAATACTAGCGTTTTCCCCATACTTCAGGAACAACCATTATCCAAATACGTGACCGGAGCGAGGTTGTGTAGAAGCACTTGGCATGCAGCTAGTTTGCAGTAGTTAGTCGATTTTATTTATCATGTTATAAGGATGGATCAAAGATGCAAGAGAACACAGTCTCGCAGTGGTTGAGACGCCGAATCAGCAATTTATAAATTTGACCAAAACCAAGGATGGAGGAAAAATCAATGCGATAGTAACGTCCATCCCTGCGTGGCGAGACACCCTGCGTAACGAGACACTACGAACACTCCCCAACATAACAAACTCCACAACACTTCAGAAGAATAGATATTCTCAGGACAGTAACCTTAAGCTACAAAGCCCATCCTCTCCTGCTGACTTTCAGATTTATGTTCCAGGTACCGCACAATACAACAATTTGGTATGAGCATCCTGCAACTGCCTCGCTTTGGCAGGTAGTAGGTGCGTCAAAAGGTGATGCATCTTCTTGAAAATTTGTCTGATTACACCTTGTATTATGATCATATCCCGAGCACTGCACCTAAGCTTAAGAGGTTGTTGTGCTTTTACACTGATTTCAAGTCTGCCTGCTGGAAGTGACAGAGAACAAGGGACTGTACACCCTGCTTAAAGTAGCTTAGCTGTAATCTACTGCTGAATTTATTGCTGTGTGTCAGTGTGGCTGTACAGCCCTTGCGCCAAGCGCTTCTAAATACCCGTGACCAGCTTTGATTGGGAGCAGGGCTAGGCACAGAGATTCCGCCAATCAAGTCGCGGCTATAGTCAGCCCGCACCGCCATGAATATGGCGCTCCTTAATTCTGATCGACCGGAAACAGCGGTGGGTACATTCTGCGGAACTGCACTGTATTGCACGCTCTTACATTCAAGCAGACGAAGTGATTCATCCGATCATCGCGCGCTCTCACATTCACAACACGACCTCTGCCTCCCACTGCACCTCCTCCCCTACAACATAAGCACGCATGTCCCCCTCATCCTGCTTTTGAACCGCATCGCGCGTCCAGTAACACCTCCTGAGCCTGTTGCAAAGCGCCCATTCAGCTATGCTGTTAGGCAAAAGTGGCCACACATGTTAATTGGATTTTCGCAGAGCCGCAAACTCGGCTGTGTTGCAAGTGTTAACTATTTGTGTTCTCGAAGCTTCTATGTGGCAAATATCGTGGGTATATAGTTCCCTGCATCTCCGTCCCTCTAACAGAATAAAGTTATGAAAGATATATAGAGTAAGTAGTTATAACTAATGCAAGAAGACTAACTAGAAGGTGCACTGTGGAACACTATAGAACCTTAAGTAAGACTACACGGCCAGATGGAAGACCTAAACAGACTACATTAACGTGTAAGTTACTGCTGTTGAAAATGACCGATACTCAGATGGAAGCCATAGAAGGCGTTGCTGGTCACGCAATATCCACTAACCCTGGATTAGAATACTGGCAGACTAATTCTTTTGCCAAGAAAGCGATGGCGCGATTGCAGGATATGACAATAGAATATAGCCTGCGTTAGTGTGCAGCATTTGCCCGTCTAGCGAGGCCACCGCCGTGACCCAATCGGAATGGCCCTCCAGCGTGCTGCGACATGTCCCTGTGGCCGCCTCCCACAGCCGTATTGTCTTGTCGCCGGATGCCGACGCCACCAGCTGCCCGTCTGGCGAGAAGGCCACCGCCTTGACCGAATCGGAATGGCCCTCCAGCGTGCTGCGACAGGCGTCCCAGTTAGCTTCTTTTATAGACAGCATATTAACTCGGTGTAGCACTTGACCGATAAAAGTCTATTGTATAAGGCTCTTCTCGGGCGCGAATAAAAGTGCAGAGCAGTAGATCTGCAATAGAGCGTCTGCCAACACAGACTGGAATCGAAAGATAAATCGCTTGGCGTCGTGTAGAAAGGTAGAGATAGAGCTTGTAGATTGCTACGTTCCATGTTAGCAGAGCAATAAGAGAATGGTTTGTGAAGATCTTACGCCTGCGAGTGCCTAGAGGCTATCAAGCAGATGAACGCATCTGCTTGACTCTCTTATAAGGCTTATGGTTTCGAGCTAGTGGAGAAGGTGCTCCTAGAGAAATATGTGCGTGGCGTCTCCGTCGACAATGTGCTCCTCACCCTGTACAAGATGACTAGACCAGTAGCGGCAAGCATACTACAGTTTAGGTGGCAAACTGCTAGCAACCGTCCCATTATTAATCTCGCTCCTTAGCACTCCGGGGTCCACGAGGCTGCACATGTCTTGACGAAGGCCGCTTTGGCTAGACATAAGCTTAAGGCAGCGAGATGCAAGCTTGATGTGTGTGCTTTTCTCGTCCACCCAGAATGGGCTCTTCCCCTGTTTCTGTGGATCGATAAGGAACTCGCGAAAAGACAAGTGCAGTATCCTAATAGGAACAAGTCCGCCGTTGGGAATACTAAGAACGGAGTGCAAGGCGTCTAGCCGACGTTTGACTTGCTTCCGTGAGACTTGAAGAAGACGCGCAAGGGAGCCGATAGAGAGTGGGCTCTCTAATATAACAATGCTACCCACGAGTCCCCGGAAGACCTGCAGCCAATCTTCTCTATCTCTCTCTTCCTGCTCGCCAAGCAATTGGTCTAAGACAGGAAGGTAGGTTCGGTCGAGCTGTGAGAAAGCCGCTTTTGGATACTGCAATACCTTATTCAGGTATTCTTTAGGATCACCTCCTTTTGTGCCAACATATCGACATACAGTAGCAGCATAGATAAATAGCGGCACAGCAAGCTCGACCAGCGCTAGGATCTGTTGTGTTGCTGGCCAATCTAAGGCCAATCTACGCTCTTTTTGTATCGCACTAAGCTCATGCTCTAGGAACAGACGGATGTCATGTTCAATTGTGATCCTTAGTACTTCGTGGAGGACGAGGTCTTGGTATGTGCCATTTAGCATCTCCCTAAAGCCCAGGCGAATATGGAGCTCGGGCCGGTTAGTCACCACAATTCGCAGGGGCACTGGGCGAACGTCTTTTGTCTAAGCGAGCAGCTAGAGGATCGTTCGAATGTCGGCTTCTCGCTCACACTCGTCTAGCGCGTCGATCACGACAACACGCGCCACGGCCTGCGAGCAAGCCTGCTTTATCCCTAAGAGTGGCTGCAAGATCAGCTTCTCGAACTGATCTTATAGGGCCTTGTGTGAGATCGTCGGGTTCTCGTCGAGCGTCTTCCTAATACCAGGCAGCATGCCTGGCTCACAGGCAACTAGATCGGTGGCGATGGTGGTACGGTAACAGTCGGACGACTGTTTCCTGCACCTTTGGTCCTAGTCGGATCACTGTTTGTTACCGCAATGAAAACATCGAAGGCTTCCGTTCCGCCGCAACTTGTGCTCTTGTCCCCAGCGCAAGGCACGTTGCAATCGTTTTGGTTCCTCGCCCGTTCTCCCCCCACGATATCGCTGCACCAACACTGGTTGCCTTGATGAACGCCTGCAAATTTGTATGCCGCGCGATAGCAGGCATTCTGGCACTTGGGAATGGTCAGAGAGCTATCGCCATCCGGGTTCATGTTCTGCTCTAGTATATTGTCGTCGGGAGACCGGGTCAACGGGTCATAACACCCTAGTGCGTCCCAACTTGTTGGAGAAGGACCTAGAGGTGGCGCGGTGCTCGTGCTGGAAATGGTCGCTGACGGCGTTGTCGTCGTGGTAAGGTCGGATTGGAGAAAAGGTGTCCCCTGGGACGCTACTAGATGGACGACAGCCGCAAGCGAAAGGGCGGAAGAAGGCTTCATATCGAGAATCTCCAGTAGCCAGGCGTGCAGCAAAGAATGTTGCTGAGGTATGTATTGAGGGACTTGGACGAATATCAAAAGGAGGGATGACCACCGCTCATGAACTTAAGGGACAGATGTTTTGTGCTTCTCTCAGATCCAGCTTGCGGGAAGTGCGAGTTGGGCATGAGCTCGAGCTCACATCTTGGACGAGTAACGTGTCTCACCACTCAGTGGCGCACACCACTCAGTGGCGCACCCCACTAAAATCGCGACGCGTCTTCTCACAACTCTCGCTATGGCGCCCACGCAGAACACTCAGCAGCTTCAAAAAGAGGGTAGGCTTGCGCTCGCAAAGCATGCCTTTCAAACAAAGCAAATTTCAAGCTACCGAAGGGCTGCAGCTCTGTACAGCGTCCCAGCAACGACTCTTCGCCGACGCGTCAACGGCACCCTCCCACAAGCTACCACCAACGCGCAGAAACGAAACCTACACCCTACTAAAGAGCAGTCTCTTGTTCAGTAGATCTTAGACCTTGACCGACGAGGATTTCTGCCCTATATTATCGATGTACGACGAATGGCAAACAATCTACTCGCCGCGCGCGGCCAAGAGCCCCCTCCTTAGCCTGTTGGCAAGAACTGGATATCACGCTTTATCAACACCCAGCCAGAGCTCCAGACAAAGTGGAATCGCAAGTTCTATTCGCAGCGCGCAAAATCAGAGGACCTAGTCGCGATCCGCGCATGGTTCAAGCTTATAGAGGAGACGCGTCAATCGTACGGCATTCTTAACACGGATTTCTATAACTTTAACAAGACTAGCTTTATAATAGGTATCGCTAGAACGTCAAAAGTCGTCACAAGCTCTAAGACAGTCGGCCGGGCAGTGACTATACAGCCAGGCAATCGCGAGTGGGTGACGACGATCAAGGGGATCAACGCGGCTAGCCGGTCTATTTCACCCTTCGTAATCCTGCCAGGAAAGCTCCACCAAGCTAGCTGGTATCAAGGCCTCCCACCTAACTAGACTATCGCTGTTAGCGACAACGGCTAGACGACTAATAAGCTAGGCGTAGAGTGGATAAAGCACTTCAATCGACATACAGGGCCCTATACTATAGGGGCCTACCAACTACTCATCCTAGACAGCTACAGCAGCCACGCAACCCCTAAGTTCGACTAGTACTGTACAGACAATAAGATTATCACTCTCTATATGCCGCCGCATACGTCGCACCTCCTCCAGCCGCTTAATATTTGCTGCTTCTCGCCTCTTAAGCGCGCGTATGGTTATTAGGTGTCTAAGCTTGCGCGACAACGCGTCTTCCACATTAATAAGCAGGACTTCCTACAGATATATCTACATATTAGAGAGACAGTTCTGTTAGAGCAGAATATCTAGGCCGGCTTCTAGGCGATAGGGCTAGTCCCAGCCTGTCTAGAACGCGTCCTGTCGTCGCTAACAGTGGTCAGAACGCCGTCTCCGCTAGGGACGGCAGCCAACGCTAAGGTCGCATGGACAGCAGAGACGCTACATACTACCGATTTTAGCGTGCGACGTCCCAGCGATAGATTCTTACCTAGGCCAAGAGATCAACCCTCATGCACACCAGGCTGTCTTCTATCATTGCCTTCTACTGATATCTGAGCTTCGACATCAAGTCTAGTTTCCCGAACTATGCGCAAAGGCTTTCCTCACTTCAATAAGCTTCGTTCCCTGTCCACGGCCATCCTGGGTCTGCCAAATACGAAAATCGCGGCCGGGCTCATGGCATTCTCTTCCAAGCAAGTCGGTTTGGACTCATCTAACGTAAAACGAAACATAAACAATCCAGAACACCCGTTCTACAATTATACATCGGGAAGATGGCTGTAAGCAGCTCATGAGGCCCAAGATTTACTTGACGTGCGCTGACAACTACGGTCGATCACAGATACAATGAGCGGTTGCGTCTCGCGGAAAGACGGCGTGTTTTTGACGCCCACCAATTGTGTTCGGTCGCTGCCAAATCCATTGCTCAATCCACTGAAGAATTGACTACTCTCACGAAGATCGCCGAGGGTGGGTCTTACCGTATCTTCGAGGCAACCTTCAAGGACGGGACGCAGGTGATTATCCGCATTCCATACCCTTGCACGCTGCCACTTGAGAGTGGCATCGCTAGTGAGGTCGCCACCATGGAATATTTGCGACTCCATGGAATTCCAATACCCAAGGTCTTGGACTGGAGTTCATCGTCAGATAACGCCGTCCAATCTCCCTATATGATCATCGAGAAGGTCCAAGGCAAAGAGTTGGAGCACACCTGGTACACGATGACCGTAAAGCAGAGAATGGACATGGTGGAGAAGATTGTCGACATTGAGAAGATGCTTTTCGCTCTTCAATTTCCTGCCAGTGGCAGCATATACTTCAAAGACTGCATGGGAGCTATTGACACAGAGTCCACCGTTCCATTGGCTGTCAAGAATGACCGAACGGATCGATTTCGCATTGGACCTTCAACCGAATACCTTTGGTGGTATCAAAAGCGGAACGAGCTGGCCGTAGACAAAGGACCTTGTAAGACCCCGCATTCTCGAATGTTTCTGCGTCTTGACTAATTGATATCATGCAGGGAAGACAAGCGGGGATCTGTTGAGCGCAATTGGTCGTAGAGAGTATGCCTGGCTACAGAAGTTCGGCAAGCGACGGTTTCCTCGTGAGGCGCTCTATAAAGAATTCTACGACCGTCAAGAAGTGAATCCGCAGGTTCAGATGAACGTCCTGCAGGACTACCTCAAAGTTGCTCCACACATCGTTCCCGATGACGAGGAGAAATGCCGACCAGCGATTCGTCATCCGGATCTTTCACCGAACAACATTTTCGTTTCCGAAGCTGGTGAGATCACCGGTGTAATTGATTGGCAACACAGTGTTGTACTCCCAATTTTCATACAAGCCAAGATCCCCAAGCATTTCCAGAATTACGGAGACGACGATTCAGAGAATTTCCGACCTCCGAAATTGCCCGCAAACTTCGACTCGATGGATGAGACCGAGAAGGAAACCGAGATGGAGCGTTACCGCCGAAGACAGCTCCATTTCTTCTACAAGGGATATACCAATCAAAACAACAAGCCTCATTACCGCGCCATGGGCACATATGACCTCATTGTTCGTAATCGGCTCTACGACGTCGCTGGCAGGCCTTGGGAAGGAGACAATACATCACTCAAGGCAGAATTGATACAGGCATCGGAGTACTGGCCCGCTATCGCTTCGTTGGCAATGAAAGACGCGGCTTTCCCGGTCAAGTATCCAGACTCGGAAACTGCAGCTTGCTTGGACATTGATGCAAAGCAGAAGAAAGCAGATGCACAAATGCAGCATCTGCGCGACTTTATTGGCGTCAATATCGAGGGCTGGGTACCGATGGATGGATATGAGCTCGCGAGAGAGAAGGAACGATACATGAAACAGCAGATGCTGGATGCTGCTGATACGGAAGAGGAGAGGAAAGAGGTAGATGAAGAATGGCCATTTCAGGATTATGAAGAAGTGGATTGAGCTTGCTGAGTGCAAGTGGGAGGTGAATTCTAAAGCTTGATGTATTACTCAATCGGTGGATCGATTACTCGGCAGCCGGTGGCAGCGTTAGGTCAGGCTGTTTAAACATTGGTTCAGCGCAGCCATACAGTCCCGGTTATCCCGGTCTTCTTCAGCGGCGCATTCAGCTTGATTGAGCCACTCCTGCTACGCACGAGTTCGCGGAGCTGCACCCAATTCCAGCACCCATTCCACTTTCTTGCTCAGCCTGATCGCTGTCCATAGCGTTTCAGAGTCTAAAAGTGGCGCAGCATGCAGCATAGCCGCCACGACTATGTACGTAGGCATTAACGCCTTCGTTATTATCGCGAATGTTGGTTATACCCATCTTGATATATTGCATGGTGGCTGGGTGTCGACATCTGGATGTTGGCTGGCTGTTGCTGGGTCGGCGACAAGTGACGTCATCACCAAATCGAAATTTAACAGAATTGAGAGCCTCTGTCGACATCACCATACCTAGGAATCGAGGCGCGTTTCGTTGCCACGCAGCTAGACTGCTGTACAATAACGTGTTTGCTATGCGAAATCGAGTCCAACCCACAGTATCACCTAATGCACGCTTAGACCTGCTCCACATGCTCATTCCTCGAATTTTCACTCGGGCTTGCCTTGGAGCTTGACTTATCGTAGCCCATCGACCCGTCGTTGTGCGCGCGATACAACTCAGAACCAATCTCGTCGCCAAAAAGAGCAGCGATCTCCTCCAATGCGAGGCCCTTGGTATTGGGGTAGAAGAAGAAGCAGACGATCGCAAAGAGATAAGCCGGAATGATGAAGCACAGGTAGAACTTCCATGAAATCTTCTCGAAGGCCGTCGGCGCCACCTGGAGCTACATGACGTTCATCAAAGAGATGGAAGCCATGCCAGTTGTCATACCTTTTGCACGGAGATAATTGGGAAAGAGCTCGGCATAATAGACGTACTGGGTGCCATCGAGGAACAGCTGGGCGAAAGCTATGTAGCAAAAGGTCATGGCAACCGCTGCCCGGAGCGCAGCGTTGTTTTGGTCGGGACCAGGGGGAAAATTCGCGACCAGTGCGGCCTCGACAGTCAGACACGAAGTGACTAATGCAGTGCCAAAGGCGACGAGTACGTTGCGCGGAAAGAGGTCGATGATAAACATGGCACCAATGCCACACACCCACGCGAGCGTATTGAAGCCGGCGGAGAAGAGGAGAATGACATCTTCCTTGAAACCCAGGCCGCCATAGATGATGGCGCCATAATCTACGCTCGTTAGATTTTGTTCTTCGCTTACGGTACTTGCACCTACTGTTACGAGGACGCCAGTAAATTGAATTCCGCAGGCCAAACCCACGGCGAACAGCGCACGCTTCCGGTACGAAGGCTTGGTAATTAGCGATTTCCAAGTGTTCGGCAATGCACTGTCCAGTTGGAGTTGAGACTTGATTTGTGTAAACTCAAGGGCTGCCTCTTCAGGCGCATGTAGCTTTGAAAGCACTTTGCGAGCCTGTTCATGCCTTCCCTTCTGGATAAGCCATCGTGGCGATTCCGGTAACCACTTCCTGTCGAGACAGATAGTCAGTAAAGCACAGCCTCAGAAAGCGACGCGCGCTGATATGTCTGCACCCAGGAATAACTCACATAAAGGCGATCACGATCAGAGCTGGAAGACACTGTAACGCTAGCGGCCCTCTCCACGCGTTGATGGTCTTGATGTGGTAGAAACCGAAGCCGCACCATGATGCCGACGCATACCCAAAAAGCAGCGCGGCGCTGTGAATGTCGACGAGCAATCCGCGATTGCGTGGTGGCACAATTTCCGTCATCCACACGGGGACTGCCCCTAGGAGCCAAAAGGATCCCATGCCAGCGAAGAAGCGGAAGACGAGGAACATTGCAATGTGTGTCGATCCCGCCAGTAGCGCACCTGAGAGAGCGACGAGCAGGGCGGGAATGGTGATGCTCCACTTGCCAGACTCCGCAACAAACAAATCAATCAAATATCACCTGCTGTATTTGATTGTTTGGTTCAGGCTTGGCAGCCACCCCGTATTTGATTGTTTGATTGGTGTTTTAAGACTGTATATTTGATTAATTTGCAAATATTTGGTGTTATATAAAAGTCTTGGCGCTTGTTTTTGGTGTTGTGAGCGGCTGCCGGATGCCTCAAGCGGCTGCCGGATGCCTCATGCGTCGCCCTGATTTTCCTCTACCCAGTTTTGTATACTGTATTTGCGGGCGAGCTCGTCGTCGCTGATAGCGCCGTCGCCGCTATTGTCGTCGCTAAGCTTGGCGTTGTAGGTGTATCCAGCCCGGGTCCAGGAGCGTATAAGCTGCAAGGCAGCGAGCAGCTCACCACTGATAGCGCGACGTTTTGGCTCTAGTAGATCGCCGAGCTCGCTGAACAGTCGCTCACACTCGCAGCTCAATGCTGGGATAGTTAGTATATTGATTGCAAAACGGCTTAATTGGGGGTATTTTAGCGCTATCGTCATCCAATATCAGACAGCGTTGCTATTGTTGTGATACGTTGCAGTACTCTAGCTCAGCTCCTCCTCTCGCTAGCGATTGTACTTATCGCCGCTGTCTCTCCTCGCACAGTTACAACGCGCGGTGAGGGCTTCCATCACGTCGTTAATCGCGCCTATACGAGCTGTTTGTAGTAGAGGACTTAGCGGCGCCTTCTTGTATAACCGCCACAACTCTTAGAATCTAGCGTTTGCAGTGCGTAGCCACCTATCTTTGTGCTCCCAAGAGTTCTCGCAGTAGTATTTGTAGTACAGGTAGAGACAGGTAGCGGCGTAATATACTAATGAGTTGTTAAGCTTGCGGTAATACTCCTTAGCCTTTACCTAAGCGTTCTAGAGGTTAATATAAAGGTAATCTTTAGGCGCCTCCTTGTGTGCGTTAAACACTACGTTAGCGTATAGCTTAGCTAGCTTTTCAAGCTAATTAAGTAGATACTTAAACACAGGCAAGACCTTGTAGATAGCTCTAAAGTTACTGCTATAGTGTTTGCCACGCCCCTCTAGCTGTTTTGTAGTGATTTTTAGTGGTTTGAGGCATCGTTGGTACTTAGTAACGACTGCTTAATCTGCTGCCTGGAGCCCGCCCAACCTTATCCACGCCGGAGCGTCGCTTTGGGTGCCACGCCGCTCCTTGTAGGCGACGCGGCTCACGTGTTTCTTGATATAGAGATTGAAGCCGCCCTTAAGATAGGTTGCCCGCTCGAGGAGCGTACTAAGAGCGCTATGCTTACGCTATGCTGCTATAAACGCCTCCTTGTTGTTAATGTGTTCGGCAGTGTTATCGTACGCGTCCTTGTTGTTGCCAAACAGTAGAGCCTGCCTGATAAGGTTGATAGTGTAAGGGCCGCAGCGGAGGCGTCGCTGCGTTGGGCTGAAGTCTCTAAACTCGCGCGCTACAGCCGCGATTGTAGTGTTGTTGTTGCTAGCATTGTTAAGTACGAAGTAACCTAGCGTATCTAACGTGATCTTGTATGCCTGTAGTGTTGCAACAACAACTGTAGCGATCGCCTTACTAGTGTGGGCACTATTAAGCTGCGGCAGAGTAATAGGCAGGTTGTAGATCTTATCTAACGCTATAGCAAAGTAAGCAACAATTCTAAAAAAGCCCCGCGTCCCTCTCTTTGTTATCTAGCTGTTAAAGCTTAACTTATGTGTATTTTACTAGCAGCGCTAGACAAGGCGTTAACAATCTGCAGCTGTATAGCGTAAAACAGCCGCATCGCGTAGGTTGCAACACTGCGCGGGGATCGCTATAACGCGCCCTCTACCTCTATACTTACTACTCTAAAAAGCTTACGCGTTAAAGCTCTACTAATAAGCTCTATTAGCAAGTTATTATTAAGAAGCTACAATACTAACGCGTAGCGGAAGCGCTGCACGTTAAAGTTGCCTATCGCGTTAGCTGTAGATTATAATATTTTAAAGCTGCTGTTAATCGCCTCGCGCAGTAAGAGCTGTCCGATTAGGCGTTTTAGTGTAGGAATTAAGCCTGTACAGCAAAGGCTATGGCCCTTAATAGGCTAGGCGAGGTAGGTAGTAGTAGAGGACGTAGCTTTTAAGCAGTTAATAATAACAGATAGTGCCCTATGCGTATAGTAGTATTTACACACCTAAAGCGGGCATGTAGGTCAATCTATACGCATAACGCAGTATCTATGTGCATACACCTAGCTTTGTGTTCTTCTAGGTTGCTTTAAGGGCTTAATATAGCGACCTCTAAGCTGCTCCTAATTAAGCCTATTAAAGTCGTCGCTACTATTATTAATATAGCTATTCTTAGCTGTCTCTATTGTTATTGCTACAGAGCTAGTGCTAGCGTGGCTGCCCTTAGTAGGCGCGGATAGTAATTCTTAAGGTTGTAACTTAAGCTGCTACCTCTCCCAAGCTTGTAAGGGCGCTATAGGTAGTAGTAGGGTTGCTAAAATTCTTAATCGCTTTGTTAAGGTTGTAGAAACGTTTAATAAACGCGCGCGCTTCTTAGAAGCTTTAGGGGTTATAATAGTGGGCGTCGCGATACTTTAATTGTTATAGAATCGCGCGCGTTAGCCGGGCTAAGGTTAATAAGGTGCGCTAGCGTCGTTAGGCGCGAGTTCAGATAGCCAATTTAGAACACCAAAACACTAAAATCAACGCGCTCACAATCTAACAAACTGCCTAAACAGCCTAACAAAACACTAAATACTTGCAAATATTTGCAAATATTATAATCTCTATGCTTGTTTGTTTGGTAAAAAAAGCTACCCGTATTTGATTTGTTTGTTTGGTTGTTACCAAACAAACAAATCAAATATTTGAATCATGTTTGTTTGTTGCGGAGTGTGCCACTTGCGACCCCATCGATCACATACCCACGATATGCACAGGGCTCCAAAGAAGGCACCTGCCTGGAAAAGGCCATTCATTGCAGAGAGAAGCCCCAAGCCGTTTGGGCGCGTTCGAAGCGCAAAGTATTGGTAGAAAGAGTCTTGGGCAAGTGTGGAGCCGATGATGAAGCCGCTGTATCCCATAGCAATGGACCCAAAGCTCATGGCCAATACGACCATGATGTTGTACTTCCGGAATTGGCGGCCGCCTACCTGGGGACTCCGCTCATGTTGCACGATGCCCTTGGCCATCTTGGTGTTGGTGTTGGTGTAGCCGACTGGGTAATACGAAGAAGAGAGTCAAACGAACCAGCTTCCAGACAGCTGTGTCTTGAGATAAGAAGTCTGGGGTCAAGTCGAACCAGATGTACGGTACAAGAACCCTGATAGTCCTAGCATGCTTCCCCAATTGTCGCGTGTGTCGCGTATGAACATACGTGTTTGAAGGGAAAACAGATGAAGGAGAAGGTTGTTTAATTAAGAGAGCTACAGAGAGCGAATATATACATGGAGTGGAGTATCTAGAGCATTCCAGATCAGCAGTGTTACGTCATTGTAACGATATAGTAGAACATTCTAGTTGAGACACCCCTAAGGGCTGACACACCCCCTGAGGTATCCATGTTGGATGGAGACCTCACAAGCAAAGTGGAGTATAGGAAATATTAAAAGGAATACAGGCTAGGTCATAGGTGAACGGACAGGACAGGGTATGTCCTTAACGATGAGATGATAGATGTCCTTCATACCTAGCTGTCTAACAAAGTTCTCGTGTTTCTAACAAGGAAGTAGCTTGGTGAAGCCGTCAGCAGGCATCTTAGTAGTGGATTTCCACTCAACTGTAATCCTTCTAGCTTCCACCTCTTGGCGGAGCCACATCTAATGAATATTAATGTGGCGAAGCTTCGTCTGAATACGATCTGCGTTGCCTTCCACGAGGCGTACAGTCTAAGCGTTGTTACACCAAAGAGCCTTCTTAGTGTAAAGCGTAAAGCCAATGTTACAGTAGAATTAATCCTAGTATTATAATTTAACGCCAGCAGCGGAGAGAGCATAGAGCTCTGCTTTAGTAGTAGAACGAGTAACTAATTAAAGTATAGTAGCTTTCTAGTTAATAGGCATGCTATACAGCATAAAGACGTATCTAGTAGATAACTAACAAGTCTCTTCGTCGTCTCTAAATAAAGCATTAGAAGCGCTAAAGAAGGTAGGCAGTAATAAGTTAACCTTAGTGGCAAAGGTCTAGGTAGGATCATCCCCTTAAGCACTAATGGCTAGGTACCTAGTACTATATAGGTATTGCCATACGTGCTTAATCTTAGAGAGGTTAATAGGTCTAGAATTAATTAGGAATTGTGCAAGGATTAAGTAAGCATAAGCAACGTTAGAACGCGTTATAATCTTAATGTACGCTAGGTTACTAATAAGGCGTTAATAGGTTTTTGTAAGCAAAGGATTAGACACTCTATTATAGGGTAATAGCCTTAACGTGGATAAGAGAGGCGTAGAAGGATATTTTCTATTAGAGCGGATAAGGTTAAACTTAGTGTAGACCTTGTTAATAAACGCATCCTAGACAAGGTAGAGCTAGCGGCTAGCAAGAATGCGCTTAACTTGAATACTAAGAAACCATTTAACATCGCCTATTTAGCAGAGGTTATAGAGCTTAACAAGCTATTGTTTAAGCTTCTTAAAGTCCTCTTAGTAGTTAAGGTAATAGAGGATGATAATATCGTCTACGTAGAAGAAGAGGATAATTCTATTATTTATCTAAAGGCATAGAAAGCCTTAAATAGGGTGTAGGCTAAGCTTTCGCAGTAAAGCTTAGAAGTGTAGAGCCTACAAGCGTAGAGCCTACAAGCGTAGAGCTTTCTTTAGGCTGTATAGAGCGCGCAAAAGTTAAAGAGTCTAGCTATATTAGTTCTAGAATCTGTCTAGAGTTTGTATATAGAGAGCACAATTAAGTATAGCGTTAAGAAACGCGTTTAGCATATTATATTGCATTGCTCTAAGGTTAAAAGCACATGCAAGAGCTATAAGAGCTTAGAAGAGGCGAGTAGCAAGAGTAGCTACGTAGGTATTGCTATACTACTCCTATAGGTCTTCTTAGACGACAAGTTAAGCCTTGTGTTTAAGAAGATATCTATCTTTATTAAACTTGTAGGTAAATATCTACATTAGGAGTACAGCATTAGTTCTAGTAGCTATAATATCTAGATTAGTAAAAGTGCTCTTCTTCTAGTAGCTATTAAATTCTACTATAGTAGTAGCTTTAAATTGCTTTCTATAAGTGTAACGTTTTAACTCGTTCTAGTAACGTAGTAGAGAAGAAAGATTATCGCGATAAATATAGGTAGGATTACGCTTAATTCTTAATTGTAAGGTAGTTAATGTAGCCTTATTTGCTTGCGCAATTGTAGTAGTAAACGCAAAGTACTTAGATAGGTTAGAAGCTACCTTTATAAAGTGTGCCTAGCAGCGTTATCTACTAGTAATAATGTTGTCCTGCGAGAGATCTAGGTCCTATCGTTGCAGAGCATTATTCTACTATTAATCTAGTATATAGATCTTAGCGTTGTTATTCTTATAGTTATTCTACCCTCTAGGTGTTCTATATAGAGATAGGTACATTAAGGTAGAGAACTTCTATAGTAATTGTTATTTAATTAGATTAGAAGAAGGACTTCGGCCTCGTTCTTTAATAGTAGGAGTAGAGAAAGAAGAGAGGAGTTAGCGAATAGGCCTCTAAGATACTATACTAGTGTCGCTATTATACTTCTTCTTAGATACATAAGTTAGTAGTAAGGTAGGCGTAGTCGCTACTTTCTATTATTACTGTATAGGCTAAGCTACAATAATAGTGTCTCTATTATCTTTATTCTTAGAAATGTAGACTATCTTAATAACGCGAGCCTCTATAGGTAGTGTTAATAACTTCTTCTTGTAAAGCTTATTAATAAAGCGTACGTCTTGTACATAGATAACTTAATTCGAGTGTAGTAGCTATACTCGATAGCAGACTTGCTATTAATCTAATAGATTAATCTAATCTAATTAATCTAATTAATAAGTAATTAAATTAGATTAATTAGATTTCGCCGTCTTGTCTCGTTAGATAGATTAAATATACTCGTCTTATCTAATTAAATTATCTAAGTAATCTAAGTTTAGCTATATAGCTATATATATAGCTCGTAATTGTTATAGATTAAACTAACGACCTTCTACAACCTCGTAAGCAGGCTACGTAGAAGTTACGTGGACGCTAGCTAAGCGAGATAGTTAGTGCGAGAAATACTAAAGTTCTTCTTACTATATAGGCCTATTAACCTATACGTAGTATCTTACTTAGTACCTAACTTAATACAATTACTTTAACTTTAGCTATTAATAACTCTTACACTATACTACGTCTACCTTACTAGTACCTAGAACACGCGTAGAGAGAAGCCGCACTAAAAGGACGCTTTGTGCGCTTGTTATAATAACTGCGATAGGCGCGATAGCGAAGGCGCAATTGCAATCTACGATCCCCCTACCTTTAGTTAATATTCTAAGCCTAGATAAGCCCTACGCTACCTACCTACCTACGTCGTACTACTAGAGCTCTGTTACACAACTACAGAGTAGAACTTACTATTGCGATAGGCTGTAGACCGCAATATAATAGAGCTTATCGCGTAGGCAAGAAAGGCGTGTTGCGCTAGAAGCCTATTACTAAAGAACGTAGAACCTAACGTGTAACTTTAAGAGAGGTTGCAACTTTAGGTAATGTTGCCTTACTATAATCGCCCTACTACAATTACTCTGCACTAGGCCTCTTAGTAAATAGTAGAAGGTTAGGCTTACTACTATACAATAAGCAAGTAGAAGCGCAACAGCAATATTTACTAGCTGTACTCTCGCTATTATAACGTAGAACACTCTCTTAACACTACAAAAATTATAGATAGATTTAAATTAATAAGTAAGAACGTTACCGCATCTCTACGCCTTATAGAAAGATCTAAGCGTAATAGTAGTAAAAAACCCGCTTTTAATCTCTCTATAGACTCTAATAATCTAGATTTTAACACCTAAAACACTATTAGCTAGGGCCCCGCGATAAGTAGTAGTAAACCTACTCTAATTTGTTAATCTAAGCCTAGACAACGAAGCACCTTTAGCTACCCCGCACTTCTAGTACTAGACGAAGATTGCACTAATAGTAAACTTGTTTCTAATTAGTTAGAGCCTAATATTGTACTACACAATTTATCTAAGACGTATAACCTTAATATTAGAGATAGCTGCCTTTAAAGCCTCCGCAACTCTAGCGTTATACACGTTAAGCTTACCTACTAAAGTAGGCAATACATTACTATTATAGAAGTAGAAGATAGTAAAAAAGATAAATTTAAGATGGTTATAGGCTAGGAATCTTCTCTAGAAGATAAGGTTATTGCTACTCTTAGCATAGACTAAGAAGTGCAAGACGTTGTAAATAACTAACTTAAATTCTTACGCTATATCTTGTACGAGTTTATAAGACTTCTATATTAATGCGCACCTACGCTAGATAACTCTATAACCTCTATCTTAAGAATAGAGGCTAATAACTAGGCTACAATTATTAAGAACCTTAAGTCTTATATTAAAAAACTTAGCGATAAGCTTAAAAAGTAAGCTCTAGAGGTTTAAGCCTTAAAGAAAGTTCTAGAGTAGACGCGTGTTAAACGCAACGAGCTTTAAGCTAATATTAATTGTCTAACCTATCTCTCTAATATTACTAACTATATAGACGCCTAACACTAGAAATAGTATAATAATTAGCAATATAAGAAATTAGAAGTAGATAAGTTTTATAAGCTATACATTAAGGCCTTTAAGTAATATAAAGCTAAATAAGCGAAGGTAGACTATTACTATAAGAAACGCGTAGAGAAGAACACTAAATACGCTAACCTACTCGCTTAACTCTATAACGCTAAGAAACAAGCTACTATTACGTCTAAAACTTTATATAAGCTGCAATTAGCCTTAATATAAACTTAGAAGAAATATACTAATATTGTATTACGCTTATAATAATACAATCTACACTTCTAACTATACACTACCTAGCGCTAAGAAGATTGTAATACTATTACCTTATAAACCTACTAGCCTACTTCTCTAGAATAGCGCACTAATTATTGCTCTACTCTACTAAACCTATACTTAAGCTAACTAAACGCTTCTTACTAGGCTACACCTAACTACACCTCTTAATGTTACTTCTAATTATAGTTGCAAAATCGTTACGCTCGTTCTAAATTGTAGTTACGCAATTGTTCTAGCTATTCTAACCTACTAAACTCTAAGCCTTATAACTATATTCTACCTCTATACAATAGTTAATAGACGCTCTACTAGACGCCCTCTACTATAGCTAGCATAAACACGTTATTTAAGTTACTAGAAATTAAGGTTTAGAAGGGTAACAATAATAAGAACTATAAGAAGTAGAGAAGATTAGTAATTTAGAAGTACAAGTCTCTACTAGAAGATAAGCAACTTGCCTATCTTAAGATAAAGGTTAATAGCAACGCCTAGTTATATATTAATAATCTCTACTTTACCTATTACTTAAACATTTTAGAAGGCTTAGACTCTTACTTTACCTATTCTACGTATAAGAAGATTGCTAACGCTTAACATAAGTTAGCTAATAGCTCTCTAAAGATAGAGTACTTAGAGAAGTATACTAATTAGCGTAGTCGCTTTATAACTATATGCTATCTAGTTAAGCTACCTAACATAGTAATAATTAGATACGCGCGTACGTTTCTCTACCTATTACTTGCATCTATAGCCTCTTATAGCTTTAATAATAAATAAGATAACACTCTAGTTAAATTCTTAGATGCTATGCGCAAGGCTAACATAACCTAGAAATAGATTAACTAAGAGAAACTATAGCTTTAGGCTAAAAAGACTACTTAAACTAGGTTAAACGCCTACTCTTCTAGTAATTGCCCTACTAACTATAGTACTAATCGCTAACCTTAGATAGAACGAGAAGTACAATAGAAGGCTACTACAACGCGTAAAGACTAGTAGAAAGAAGTTATAGCTAAGGCTAAAGTCTATTTCTATTATAGTAATCTAGGTTATTAAGCTTGCGATCGCACTAGCTGTTTAGTTCTAGAATAGGATAAGATTAAACCTAAGCTTACTAGTACTAGCCTTTACGCTATAGAAGCTAAGTACACTACTAGTAATAACATTAACACTAAAGATAAGAATTATAATAATTCTAAGAAAGAGAACCTTAATAAGATAGGTAAGCTAATACTAGAGAATTTTTAGTTACTTCTAATAGTAGTTACTCTTAGAAGCTAGACTAGCGCAAAGCAATCTAATAAAGCTAAGCTATAAGAGAATATTACAAACGTCTTACTATTACTACTACTAAGATTCTAACTCTAATATTAGATTTCTTACTAGCAATATAAAACTATTACATCTCTACCTTTATTATAGGTAGATAGAGCTAACTATCTAATTAACTACGCTTTAATTCTAAAACTCTATTACTAACTTAAGGCTAGAAAAAGGCCGCTACACTTATTAATATAGAGGCAAGCGCATACTTTGTACACTATAGATACGTCGCTGCTAGAGACCTAGTTACAATTAAAACTACTAACTCTATTAGACTTTTGCTTACTAATAGCAAAGTTGCTAATATATTAAACAAGGTAGTAGAGCTTCCTATTAAACATAGCAGCTACACCTTAAGCGTAACTTGCTACGTTACTAATATTAGAGAATATAATATTATTCTTAGCATAAACTAGCTAGAAGACTATAATTCTAATATTAGTTTTTTACTACGCGCTATAAAGTTTAACTTACCTTACTATACTTA
Organism: Decorospora gaudefroyi; assembly: GCA_010015605.1. Classification (NCBI taxonomy): domain Eukaryota; kingdom Fungi; phylum Ascomycota; class Dothideomycetes; order Pleosporales; family Pleosporaceae; genus Decorospora; species Decorospora gaudefroyi. The sequence continues at coordinate 22,708 of ML975483.1, forward strand.
GTGCTACCTTAATTATAGTATGCTCGAAGCAATATACATAGATAGTACACTATTACTATTTAAGTTAAGAAAAACTACTCTAATAGGTAAAATCTTTATAATAACTATAAGAACCGCGTACCTTAAGATAGCGTAGAACCTAGATAAAGCAATCTAAGTTTAGCCTCTTAATTAGGAATAATTAGAGAAACTACCTAACGCGTTTAATAACTGCAATCTAGATACGTTTTAACGCAATATTGCTTAACTAGCCGCTATTACTTAGGAGGATTACAACTACTATATAAATAAGATAGAACAACTACATATAGAAGAGAAGAAAATCCGTAAGCTAGTTCTAGTATAGGTTTATAATAAAATGCTAAACCTTTTTAGCTCTACGCTAGTAGGCAAGCTTCTACTATAGCGACCTAGAATTAACTATAAGATTAACACTAAAGAACGCATCTATAAGCCTAAGATCTATAGCCTAACCTATACTAAGATATAGGCTATTAAGACCTATATTAATAATATGCTTAGGCAAGAGTTTATCTAACTCTTAACGTTACTATACGCATTACTAGTCTTAGTAGTTAAGAAGCCTAGAGGGGGTCTACGTATATATATTAACTACTAATAACTTAACGCTATTACGAAAAAGAATAGAAACGCCCCTTCTACTATTAAGAAAACACTAGTACGCATAGCTAAGGTAAGATAGATAACTATTATTAACGTTATAGTAGCCTTTAACACTATTTGTCTTAAGAAAGGCAATAAGAAAAAAAGTGCCTTTCTTACTTAATATAGACTTTATAAGTATTAGGTTATGCTATTTAGGCTCTATAACGCCTCTAGCACTTTCTAGACCTTTATTAATAAGACCTTAAAGAAGTACTTAGACAATATTTATACTACTTACCTTAATAACGTTCTTATATACACCTATAACAACAATAAGAAGATCTACGAAGTAGATGTTCTTAAAGTTCTAGGCAAGATACGCGACGCTAGACTACATCTTAACCTAACTAAATGCAAGTTTAAGATTAAGAAAGTTAAGTATCTTAGTCTAATTCTTACTACTAATAGTATTAAGATAGATCTAAAAAAGGTTTCTATAGTGCTAGAATAGTAGACACCTTAGTTAATTAAGAATGTCTAGGCCTTCTTAGAATTCGCTAATTTCTATTAACGTTTTATTAGGGGGTTCTTCTATATCGCCAAGCCGCTTACTAAGCTTACGCAGACACTTAATAGTAAAGACAAGAAACACTAGTTTTCTCTCGCTTCTAACTCTAAAGTAGTTAGAGCTTTTTAACACTTAAAGAATGCCTTTAAGAACGCTAAAGTTCTTGCTTATTTTAACCTAGACCTTAAGACCTAGCTAGAAACTAATGCATTTAACTTTATTACTACTACTATCCTCTTGCAGAAGAATAGAGTAACTAAGAAGCTATAGCCTATAGCGTCTCTATCTTATAAGATGTCTTTAGCTAAGTGCAACTACAAGATATACAATAAGAAACTTCTTGCGATTATTAGCGCATTCGAAGAATAGCGATTTAAGTTATTAGAAATAGATAATTCTATTAAGGTTCTATCTAATTACTAGGCCCTTTAGACATTTATAACTATAAAGCGCCTTAATTAATAATAAGCGTAGTAGGTAGAGTTTCTTACTAAGTTTAACTTTGTTATTAAATACTAGCTAGAAAAGCAAGAGACTAAACTAGATGCTCTAATATAACGCTCTAGTAATCTTTCTAAGTCTATAAACAATGCCCGCTATTAGCACTAGATCTAGGTGCTTATAAAACTAGACTAGGTTAACTCTAACGCTCGTATCTATACTATCTAAACTAAGAGGGATAGAGGCACCTACTACGCTGTGTACCTTGCTAGTTTGCGCTAGAAGAGTACTATTACTAAAAACATACCTACTATTACTTAGATTCTTTACTAACTAAGCGAAGAGGATTACGTATCTAAGAAGTACACTTACCTTACAGTCTTAGCTAGTACGAGGCCTACTACCTAGAGAAAACGCAACACTAACATAGATAACGCTAGTATAGGTAACACTACTAATACTCTTCTAGTATAGAAGAACAACACTAAAATAAATATAGAGAATACTCTTATTAATAATATTAGAGCTGCTTATAGTAATAACGCTATTCTATAAGCGATAGTTAAGGCTAAGAAGAATAGCCTCTAATAACTACTATATAACCTTATCTATAGTAAGAAGTATCTTAGACTAGAGATAGAAGATTGCGACATTACTAATAGGCTTCTATACGTGCGCTAAAAGATATATATTTCTACTAGTATTATGCGCACTAAGGTTATTAAGTAGGCCTATAAGAGTGTTTGTAGTAAATATAGTAGAAAACACGAACTCTACTCTAGGTTATCTAGGTAGTACTACTAGCTAAGAATAACTACTAATATAGCGCAATATATTCGTAGCTACTTAACCTATAAGAGAAGCAAAGCCTACTATAAAGGTAAGTATAGGCTACTACACCTATTACCTATTCTATATAGATACTAGTCTAGTATCTCTATAGATTTTATTACCTACCTTTCTCTATGCGAACATAATAGTTAGATTTTTACTAACATTCTAGTAATAGTAGATTGCCTTACTAAGAAAAAGAAGTTTATTCTAATATCTAGTATAACTATAGACGCTCTTATTGTCGCTTTCGTAGAATACGTATAGCGTAAGGAAGGCTTTTCTAAGAAGATCGTATCTAATAGAAGAGTATAGTTTGTATTACACTTCTAGAAAAGGCTCTACTAGCGATTAGAAGTGCAACCTAAGTTCTCTACCGCGCATTACCCTTAAATAGATAGTTAGACTAAGAATGCTAACGCATATCTTAAGCAATACCTTTAGTTATACGTTAGCTATAAGTAGAATAATTAGGCTCTCTTTCTCTTAATAGTAGAATTTGAGGCCAATTCTAGTACTAGTTTAATAACTAGAAAATTGCCTTTCTTTGCTACTAAGAGATACAATCCAAGAAGTAGTATTAAGCCTTCTACACTATGTTTAGGCATAGCACCTACACGCTAAGAGTAACTTAATGCTAACTATTTTACTAACTAACTACTTACTCTACAGAAACAACTTCGTGTAGCTATAGAATAGGCGTAGGCGAAACAAGCTAAATACGCAAATAAAGAGCGCCTACCTACCTCTACTTTTAAGGTTAGAGATTAGGTTATGCTTAACACCTATAACCTCTAAACAAGATAACCTTCTACCTTCTTAGATCTTAAGAATAGAGGCCCCTTTACTATAGTACGCGTTATTAACAACATAGCCTACAAGTTAGATCTCTCTAGCAATATAAAAAGAATTTATAACGTTTTCTACTCTTAGCTACTCTACCTTGTTAATAGCAAACTACTTTCTAGGCAAACCTAAGATGTAGAGATACCCGTAGAATTTAACCTAGAAGTAGAGAATAGCATAGAATATGCTATTAAGGCTATTAAAGACTACTAGATTTATAAGACTCTCTAAGATTCTAGTTTATAGAATTGCAAAGGTCTTCTCTAGTATTGCGTGCGATAGGCTAGCTACCTAAAGAGCTCTAATAACTCTTTATAGAAACTATACATAAACCTAGTAGACGCTGCTAACACTATAGTTTAGTTCTATAAAAATTATTCTAACAAGCCTTCTATATATACAAAGTTTAAATTACTTGTAGGAAAGTAGGATATACTAGTTATACGCATCTAAGATGTGTTCTACTATAGTAACAAGAGCTAATAATCGTAACAACAAGTCTCTTCTAACACTATAGTTACGCTTATAGAGACTAGAGGCTTTCTAAGGTTATACCTATTTAAGAAATCTTACTAAGCTATGCCTATAGCAAGAACTACACTATTAGAGTATAGATAAAGCTATTGCAATAATAAGCCTAAGTAGCTACGCTTGTGTATAGCTTAATGTTCTAGAACTCTATGCTTATTAGAGACTTCTATACTAGACATTTACTACTTGCGCGTATAGTAGGATAAGACACAACGCCTACAATAACGCGCAAGGTTAATATAACGCCTATAACAACGCGCAACACAATTTCTTAATAGAACTAGAATTATAAAGTTCTACTTTAGTTTTCTTTTCTTTACTTACTAAGAATTGCAATTGAAATTGCAATATTTCTTGTAAGACGCGCACGCGTACTTAGCCTAGGTAGCTTTCGCGATTAGGCACGCACGCGCGTATTACTATATATATTATAAAAGCTTAAGCGTTAGAACTTACTCTCTTTTTAGAGAAGGGTAGTGTTATAGATTAAACTAATAACCTTCTATAACCTCGCAAGTAGGCTACGTAGAAGTTACGTAGACGCTAGCTAAGCAAGATAGTTAGTGCGAGGAACACTAAAGTTCTTCTTACTATATAGGCCTATTAACCTATACGTAGTATCTTACTTAGTACCTAACTTAATATAATTACTTTAACTTTAGCTATTAACGACTCTTATAGTAATAGCGATTTGTAGGTATTAATAGTGCTCTAGATTATAGATTTTCTAGAACTATCTAATTCTAAATAACGCGTCTATATAGTAGATAGCTAGCAAAGCCTATTGCAACACTATTTTCTTATATTTTAATGCCTCCTCTATAGTTAAACTTTTCTTTATAACGCATTATTAAACGCAATTAATACACCTTGCTATTACTACTATTCTCTATTGCGCCTACTATTAGAGATACACGTAGTAACGCTAATTATAGTAATCTTAACCTACTAGCTTCTTAACCGCTTATAGATAA
>ML975485.1:14529-27025 GCA_010015605.1 Decorospora gaudefroyi
ACGCTAAATTTTTTGTAGGCAAAGCAAACAAACGTAGTCTATTTATTCGTGTAATAGAGTAAGCGTATATCTAGTTACTAACACGAATAATCGACCTAGAGCTAGTTTAATTTAGAGCTCTAGAATAGAGCTTAGGCAAACTAAGCAAGTAGTCTACTAGCTTGCTAGAGCTATTTAGGTAGAAAACATAGATTCTAGTAAGCGCTAACTACCTACTAGTAGACGTCTAATTGTTAAAAGATATGTGTATAAGTAACTAAGCTTTGCTAAGGTAAGTAGTAATAGTAAAGACGTAGAAGTAGTATTTAGCAATAATAGCGTTGCGAAGACTCTAGTAGTTTCTCTAAAGTATAGCCTTAGCTAATAGGTTTGCAGCTTTAATAAGCTTTTAAAACTATAGTGTCTCTATTACTTATAAGCTCTAGTTATTAGCTATAACCTAGTCTTTTAGCGCTATAAGAAACCTATAGGTAGAAAAGCCTACTACTAGCGAGTTAGCAACGTCCTATAACACCTATACGCCTAACTATCTTATTATTATAACCTATAAGCGCGCAATTGCGTTAGGTATATTGCTCTCTTTACTATGTATTTGTATAGGTCTGTTAGGCCTAATAGAGTGCCTCTAAATTGCCTTTGCAAGGTAATTGCTTGCGTTGCTAGTGCTCGCGGCGTTAAAATAAGTATCCGGCATCCTTAGGTAGTAGCACAATTAATAGAGCTAGTAGTTCTTCTATATTCTTCTATACTATACAGGCTATCTATAGTTATATATCTAGCTTAGTTTCTTCCCGCGCGCATTGTGCTCTAGCTAGCAGCGCTCTAGAAATAGTACGCGCCTCTAATTAAGTCCTTTGTATTTAGCTTTATCTACAAGCAGTTAAGAAGCTAGCGGGTTAAGATTGCTACAATTAGCGTTACTACGTGTATCTCTAATAGTAGGCGCGATAGAGGATAGCGGCAATAGCAAGGCGTGTTAATTACGTTTAATAACGCGTTGTAAAGAAAAGTTTAACTGCGGGGGAGGCATTAAAACATAAGAAAATAGTGTTGCGATAGGCTTTGCTAGCTATCTACTGTGTAGACGCGTTGTTTAGGATTAGATAGTCCTAGAAAATCTATAATCTAAAGCACTATTAATACCTACAAATCGCTATCACAAGCTATATATACAGCTACACAGCCGAACTTAGATTACTTAGATAATTCAATTAGATAAGACGAGTATATTTGATCTATCTGACGAGACGAGACGGCGAAAACTGATTGATCCATCGGATTGATAGCAAGTCTGCACTGATGTGGCCGGCTCACTAATGGAATACGTTATCACGTAATTTTGATGAATCTTGATGTATTCATGTGTCGTGTTCTTGTTCTCGCTCATTCTACTGCGTACGCTCTATTTTGTTCGTGTTGTTACACCCGAGCGTCGTGTTACGTAACCTTTCTTGGCGATTGGGCTGTGCCCGGAACACCGTCTATCTAACACTTAAATGAACACACTTAGGTTGCGCTTGGCCTATAACAGTCTCAAACATGTTGATATCTAGTGTCCTACCTATGAGACGGACAAGAAAACCCTGTCACAAGTTATAGTGAGCGCTTGCATTTAACGGCTGATGGCGCTTACTCACACCGTACATATGGGGCACTGGTATCCATAGTTCAGGCCTAGGCATCTCGAGCAAGACGCAGACCTCGGGCATCCAGAACGCGTGCTCGTCGAGCTACTTAATATCAGCGAAGGCAGCAATGCCCATGAGTTCCTTTGCCATACAAATTTGCCCGCGTGCTCCTGCATTGTGCTATGAAGCTGTTTTTGAAGGACCATGAGTGTTTCATGGTTCACATTGTGCACGAATTTGGGCTTGAATCGAGCTTGAAGGTCAGCATCGTCCCGAGAACGTGCGATGTCCTCCGCTGTCTGCTCGTTCATCTCATGGCAGTGTATTGATTCTGTCATCGCTGTCAGAAAGGTCTTTAAGAAGAGCCATGTTCAACCTACTCCACACCGCTGGGTCGGCTGCTTTGTCAACAAGTTCAGCCCATGCTGTGAAGGCCTCCTCGTTCGGATCAATTTCTGGGGTTCCAGACGCGAGCTTATGCAGCAAACTCATTCCACGGCCTTCGTTAGATTGCTTGTCCTCTGCTCAAATTAGACATATTTCGGACTAAGGGGAATTAACTGACCATATAGCCTTCCTACGCTAAACCAGTCATTCTGGCGCCAATCGTAGTCTCTGTTGAGTATTTCCAGGAGCTTCATCCAATCTTCGCGATCCAAGGCGTCTTGCCAGCTCCTCCGCTGCTCTGCGTAATGTGTGGGATGGCTTTTAAACAAAGAACCGCCAAGCCAAACAGCTACCTCTGGTGACCGCATTGCCGACAGATCTAATCTTGCTTCAAATTCCATATCGTCAACTTCTTTCAATTCCTCCAGCTCTGCAAGCTGTAACCTTCGATATCCGGAAGCGTCTGCCTCGCTGAATCGTCCGGCGATGCCAGCGCATGCCTCGAATTTGGAAGCCGCAACGATGCGACTAAAGGTCTTCCGCTGGCGTGCCTTCTCGTTGAGGTTCGAAGATTGCTCGCTGGTATGGTCGCGGTTTGCATTGATCATGAGCAAAATTAGGCGGACGACATCCTGCCCTTCGAGAGTCTCCGAACGCATGTCGATCAGGTGGAAGAAGGATCCACGAAGTAGCACCTCTTTCTCGCCATATCGTGATACCCGAGCTACAGGCAACGCACATATGGTAGTTACAACGCTGTCCGGGTAGCGTTGTTGGTAGGCTTGAAGCAACGCGGGTTCAACGCCATGAACGTGAATTTCCCAATGCATTTTTACATCGTCTGTATCGCGGTCTTCAACGCCTTGATTCTGTTTCGAGAATTCTAGCATGATTTGCTCATCTGTGGAGGCAGAGAAGAGAGACAGTGGCACGGCGAATTGGCGCTTCGCGAGTTCAGGTTCGGCAAGAACCGCCCGATACTCTGCGATCACTCGTCGATTGACGCTCATGCCCCGATACACAACACCTTGGAAGTTGTTGAATCTTGGGTCCCCGAACTGAGAGAGACGAAGGTTGTAAAGGTCAATCGTGACGAACTCGAGGAGTGTTGTCAAAGCAAGCATGAGATCATCGGTCTTCTCCTCTTCCCTCAATGCTCTTCCCATGAGCCTGAAGATGTAATCGTGGCCCTCCTTTCCGCAGTACAGCTCGAGTGCGGGGTACTGCTCCGAAGGCATAGGAATAGGTCGTTGCAGATCGACATCAGCATAGTCGCGATATCCACCTAGGAGTCGCTGAAGCTGTAAGGCGACTTCTTGCGTAAGGTTTTCAGGTTTATGGAACTGCTGAACCTTCTTTACAAGCTCGTCATAGGAATTGTCGTTAGTCCAATTCTTACGTACAACTTGAATATGGTCCCGAAGGCTGGCCATGCGCTTGTCCATAGCTGCGCCGCCAAAGGCGGAGCGCAGCTCTATTGAATCATGTACTGGCCCGTAATGTCGTTCCATGCTGTGTTGACGGTGAAAGGAGTTTCACAGGTTCTCAAAAGGTGGTTTTTCTTGTTGTACTCAGGCTGGAGTCCAGAAATTATCGCTTGCAGCTCTCGCATGCAGCTGTTGAGCTGACGTCGGCCACCAAGGTATTGGCGTATATGTTGCGGTGAATATATGCAATGGTCAAAGCGTAAATGCGCGAGGCAGTGAATCAAAAGTATGAAGTGTATTGTTGTATGTTCTGCTGTTGTGGCCACCTTTTGTAGGGCCACAGATAAGGTCTGTTTACATGACGTAGCTCTGATGCTGGTAAGGGTAGAAGGTGCTCATGGAGGTGAGCGAGGAGCAGCAGGACAACACACGTGGCACACGCAATGTCCTTTCCTCATAAACCGTAACAGTATATCCGATGCGTATAAGTCTTGAGGAGAAAGCGACTCCAACAAATGGGAAAAGCCACGTGCACCTCTTTCGCCATCTTATTGGATAGACAGTGCCACGTATGCTTGCTTCAGCTGTTGCTTAATGTTAAAGGCGTGGAAGGACTCTGGCTGAGGGTGCCAAGATCTTCTCGCGCAGGATTTGGCGCGAAGGATAGGGTGACCGCGTAGCCAGCTGCTACATCAAACATTGTGCTTTTTTAAGCCAAAGCGTCTGCAAGCGAATATTGATTTTCGAATTTCCGGCGCAACGCGCGTGACTCCATATACTGGCCCGTAATATCGTTCCATGCTGTGTTGACGGTGAAAGGAGTTTCACAGGTTCTCAAAAGGTGGTTTTTCTTGTTGTAATCAGGCTGGAGTCCAGAAATTATCGCTTGCAGCTCCCGCATGCAGCTGTTGAGCTGACGTCGCCCACCAAGGTATTGGCGTATATCCGATGCGCATAAGTTTTGAGGAGAAAGCGACCCCAACAAATGGGAAAAGCCACGTGCACCTCTTTCGCCATCTTATTGGATAGACGGTGCCACGTATGCTTGCTTCAGCTGTTGCCTAATGTTAAAGGCGTGGAAGGACTCAGGCTGAGGGTGCCAAGATCTTCTCGCGCAGGATTTGGCGCGAAGGATAGGGTGACCGCGTAGCCAGCTGCTACATCAAACATTGTGCTTTTTTAAGCCAAAGCGTCTGCAAGCGAATATTGATTTTCGAATTTCCGGTGCAACGCGCGTGACTCCATAGAAGTATTTAGACTTTTGAGCCTCATCGCCTATTTAGAAGGACGTGGAAGGATGGCTGCCCGCGGTTCACTAAATTGACAACAACATCAAGAAGCTATCGCCAAATGGAGATTATAGCGACCCCCAAAGACTTACAATTACTCTATTAACAGCGGCATTAGAAGCGCTTCCTGCTCGCACAATGGTCGATGGCTTTACAGTGGCCGGTCTGGCGGGTCAATCCGTTTCTCTGACTCTGGACTGCCTCAAGATTGTTAAGAGATACGCAGAGACTGTTAAGCATGCACGAGAGGAGACGGAGAAAGTTATTCTCAATGTACAGAGACTCAAGCGATCGTTCGACTTCCTCCGAAGAACCCTTTTGGAGCTGCGGCATACGAATCTGGATGGGCTTCAGCATGAGCTACGTTTGGATCATTTCAAGAGCAATATGGAAGAACTTTTGACTTTCATGGAGACACTTTTTGACAAGCCTAGCTCAATGTCATTCTGGACGAAGCTGTCATATCCTCTGAAAAAGAGGAAGATCGACGGTATATTGAGGATACTTCAAGTTTCCCAGGACCAAGCGATTGACGTGATCCAGCTTGTCAACATGTGAGTTTGCATGTCTAATGCGAACGGAAAGGTCTAACCGACGTGCAGACGATTCTCCATTCGAAATGCGAAAGCAGTGGAATCTTTGACCGACAGTCTGCAAAAGTATACACCGCTCGAGGTAGCCTTCAATGATATGCAAATAGTGGCGGAAGGAGATCAGATGTCGGAAAAATCGAAGCAACCCAAAATCATACGTACTTGGCTCGGCCAAGTTGATATGGAGTCTAGATCGGACGCATACAATGCCCTGAGACACCGTCTTGCAGACTGCGCTTACTGCGGCGACTGGGAAGGTCTTTGGAATGTATTGAACGATGCGGCTGAAAAGTTCGGAGAGAATTGGGTCAACGCAGTCCGGCCGAGTAAGTGATTTCATATGTGGTTCATTCGCACCCCGATGCTAATAATGACCAGGAAAGCTTTACGACGTAGAGGAAATGAGCTTCTACACCCCGTTGCATCAGATGGTATTCAACCATGCGTCCGCCGCAGCGGTCAAGAAACTCTTAGACATGGGAGCCTCGAGTCAGTATTCCACCGTATGTGCTAGCCCATGCTGATAATTAAAAGACCTGCTTCGAGAGCGGGGGAGAGATATCACAGAGCGCGCCAACAATTTGCCTCTTGAGATGGCATACGACCGAGAAATGACGTATCTGTACGACTTGTTGACTCCAAAGATACGCTCTCCGCTATCCATTCCCGTGCTGCGAGCCCTCGAGAGTAGATTCCACCAGTTGATCCGCGAAGATCTCCGAGACTTTGTTTACAATAGCAAACTGGCGCTTCCTGAGCTTGTGGTCTGCACAGAGCTGCGAGACGAGTACATCTCGTTTCCAATCTACATCGACGGCGCTAAGAAGGTAAGTTGGTTGACTGCTAGACAATAATCTCGACGGTCGTTGACAGTGCACGTAAAGGGCTATAAGTTCCAACTTGACCGACGGGAACTACTGGTAATGAGAGTCAACATTCCTAATGATAGGGATCAGAGCTATTTGCGTATCAGCGAAGACCAAGTTTTGTCTATTGCAGAGCCACTTGTTTTCGCGAGTAATGCTGAGCCTGACGAGGATGATTCTGGGTTGAGCGTAGAAATGGATGGCGTGTAGGTAACATGGTGGAAAGTGGGAGTTATGGTAGTCTCATTGCAATGAATACAAAGAACTTTCAAGTTGTCGGCCTCATAGAATTTCATCTCAAGCAACCACTCCGAAATGAGTCCCACACCATCAAGCTTGCCATTGGCAGCTGCGAAACGCAGCCTTCCCACCATATTTGCCTCCATATAATATCAAAGTCCACAACATCCCCATCCCGATTGTTGACTCTCAGGGGAAAGATGTGGAACCCGTTCACATTTCCAACCTCCATGAACCACGTCACATTAAAAAAGTAGAGGGCAGTGAACGTAGACTCGGAGTGCTGGATGCTGAGATCCCACAGCTTGGACACATACTCATCGATTGAGGAAGGAGCCATACCCAAGGCATGTGAATATGCCGGTGCTGTCGCACAGCTAAAGTCCAGTGCGAGATCGTCCACGGGTAGATTGAATATAGCGTAGACGTGTCTCACGGCTTCGGAGTACCCCTCAAAGCCAGGCGTGAGACCGATAGTTTGAGGAGCAGCACCGGCAACATCCTGTTCGGAGCTTGCGCCGCTTCCCTTCATGAATCTCAAACGGGCTAATTTTGCCCGTGTAGTACTCGATAGGCGACCTTGGCCCATGAAGACGATGTATTCGGCGTGGCAAAGGGCATAGATCATGTCTCTCCCAATCAGATGTATTCCCGGGGCACGCTGGCACTCGATCTTGCGTGTTCGTGGCCCAACATTCGCAGTACTCTGTTCATCGGGGTAGATCCATTCGGCGAGACATTCTATCTCATCAGTCGACATCGAAAGTCGCTTGTGGAACGCTGCGACTGTTGCCCGTATGCTTTCCAATGGATCACTTCGTTTCGCAGTCACCGAGCGTATCTTAGAGAACAGCGTCATCATGTAACGGTCTGCTTGAATGTGCTCATCTGGGATTTTTGGTGACCATACGGCATCGAAGCCTCGATTCTTGCTGGGCAGGACATACACCGTACCCTCGTGGTGCGTTGTAGGTAAGATGATGCGAAGCTCATCTGCGGCATATCGATGCGGAACTGAATTGAAGGGATGACGAGGCACCGTTCTAGTGGCGAACAAGAGAACGCCAGCCAGATTGAGGACTCCGAGAAAAGCGTCACCAGTGGAGATCTGAAAACCTGCGCTGAGTGCGGACAAAAAAGGTATTGCAATGCACATGACGAAGTAGTAGGGTTCCTGCAAGCCTTTATCCCAGTCAAAAGAGCTAGAAATTTCGGATATCCTCCATGCGGTAAGAGAGCGATTTCGACCCAGTACCAAAATGTCGAAGCCCGAAATAAGCCAGACGAAGAAAAGGCCAACCACGAGTACTGGAGCTTGAGCCAGGTCGGCCAGAAGAGATTGGACCTTGTGAGCCGTTCGACCGTCAGAACGGATCTCGTAACCGTCATTTAGTCCAGAGTAGACAACAATGGCGGCCCATACGAAGGATGTCATGCCAATACAGAAGCCTATCAGGGTGTCGGTGGAAAGCCCACGCCTCCGGATGATGAAGCCATGCCTCTTGCGTCCATAATAAAGAAGAGCCCAAACTATGAGGGTGAAAATGCAACAGATTTGCTGTACTGAGATAAGTTATTGTGCTCGACGTCGAAATGAGCTCGACTTACTCTCGCCCAAACGCTAGGAGAGCAATAACTCCGCGTTCGAGCAGGCTGACAGATGTTGTCCATCAGATCAGGTGTTTTTCAGAAGCTCGTTGTGTCAGAATGGGTAACAGTGGCAAATGGGTTCGTTGGAGAAGGTTTAGACGTGTTAGTTAGAGATCAACAAGTGGAATAGCCTTCCTGTACAGGAAGAGACCTGCATAGTGTGACGGCGCGACGCGTCACATGCTTATCAGCCCAGCTCCTCGCTTCGCTACTCACCTCGCTACTCGCTAGTGGCTTGGCAGGAGCATGCCGACCGTGACACATAGTCTAACGTTAGTTAACGTTAGTTAGCTATACTTCCGCGACGATCCTTATGTGATCACATTCTTTTCGGAGCCGCTAAAGCCTACTACATCGCGTATATCGACGCGTTGTTTTGTGTTATACTTGCCTCTATCGTCGCTATGCCGCCTAATCGACCCCCCAAACGTCCGCGCAGAGACGCGTTTGCACCGAATAAGCGCGCTAGAGTCGCTGCTCGCGATATAGAGTCGCAGCCTATCGATATCGACATCGAGACCGATAAGAGCCAACAGCCAGCTCAGCGTATATCACCGCGCAAAGCCCTGGAGATTGCCGCGTCCCAGGCCACCGAGCCGCCCACCTTTGAGTCGCAGTTGCGCGAGAGCCAGCCTGAAGCCGCTATCGTAGCGCTAACTGAGGGCAGCAGCGCCGCGACGGTTGCTATAACTGAGGACGATGAGGACGGCAATAAGGATGGCGACAAGGGTCTTGACGAGCGCTTTGCTGACAACTTTGACGGCATAGACTGGTCGCGTTTACCGCAATATTGCAAGCCTGTAGCCACCCAGAAGCAGCGCAAAAGCTGGATATACCGCTATGGCTACCGCGTTGCGCTTATTAAGGACCCCGATCGTCTCTTTTTCGTCTGTCGCTATTGCCACCAGCACAAGTGGATAGACGCAGGGCAGGGCGGTAAATACGAAACGACGCTCTCAACAACAACTTCAGCCCGCCATCTTGAGCAAGTTAGACGCGGCCATAGCCTTACAGCTCCTAGTAAAACGCACAGCACATCGAAGGCAGGCAAGGGAGGCCTGCGTGCCCTATTAAAAGCCGCTAGCGTTAAGGTATCGCAGGGCCTTGCTAATGAGCTTGGGGGCTTTGATTGATTGTTAGGCCTTTCGACATGCCGCAGTCGCCTGGCTTGTCGACGGCAACCACCCGCGTTTCGACAGATGCTTAAAGCTGCAAATGTAGAGGCAGCTGCGGCGTTGTGGACGTCCCACGCAAGCGTTTCGCGGTACGTGCTGCGTCGTTTCGACTTTATGTTACCCCAGGTCGTCATTGATCTGTCGAAGGCCCTTAGCAAGATTCACATTAGTTTTGACGGTTAGACGACAAAGGGCGGTAAACGCGGCTTCTTAGGCGTTGTTGCGCACTACATTAACAGCGCTGGTGACCTTATAGACCTCCCTATCGCGCTGCCCCAACTAACAGGCGCTTATACTGGCGAGAAGATTGCGGAGGTTGTTAGCAAAACTCTGCAGCAGTTTGGCATCAACTCGCGTACTGTTGGCTACTTTATGCTCGACAACGCTACTAATAACGACACTGCTGTCTGTCAGCCACCGCAGGTGGTGGGCCTCAGGGCATATAACCTAGGTTCCACCTCATTCACTCACTCACGCTAGTGCGCGTTAGGACTATCAAACCCCGGGTGCCTCATAGGCACCCGGCGTTTCAGCATAGAGACTAAGCGCATACCCGCACTCTCGTCTTAGTATATAGATCCTCCCTAGTAGCACAATACTACCTCACGATTCTCACATGTTCTATTCCTAGTGCTACTAACAGGTTATAAGCCCTCAACCGCTACCGCGATCCCTGTAATTACACCTTCTACAGACAATTACCAGCGATTAGCGCACGCAGAACGTTACTAAATCCAAAACACTAAGGTTACAAGTCTTAACTCTAGTCTACGGATACCGCCGCGATAACTACTAACAATAACCAAGCTAGCTTAACTACATCTAAGACTACAGTCTCTGTTACCTTACAAGCTAACAGGAAGAACTAGAAGGACTAGATTAAGCAGCTTACTAACTACGCCGCCGCTAAGGGAGCTTTCTGCGTCTTAGATAGCGCAGCTTGCCCCGATTTTAACGACAGCGCCAAAAAATACAAATAGATAGACCTCCTCTCGCCTGTTCTAAGCGATAGTATAACAAGAGAACAAGTGCACGCTGTATAGTCTACCGCTAAAGATACTAATAAGCTTCTGCAACTATTTAATAACAACCTCTGTTGTCGCAAGGAGGACGACTAGCGCGCTTACGACTAGTAAGTGTCGCGCAACGCTCGCCTCCAAAACACAATACTCTTATCTATTGTTAGCTCTCTTGTACCGCAAGTCCGCAACTATACTATAGCTAGCGATATGCACAAGATCCTTAAGAAGCTTAACAACTTAACTAACTACGCTAACGCCGCTACTACATAGATAGCTTTTATTAACCTATAGGCTAATAGCTACAAGTCTATCCGCGAGTACATTAGCAAACTACAAGAGAATATTAACAACCTTACTATAGTAGGCATCTACATTGCATAGAAGAAGCCCTAGACTATAGGCGTCTCTACTACAGACTTAGCGTCTAAGTTAATAGTTATCTATATGCTTTACAGCTTAGAGAAGGTTATCCTAGAGTAGGTAGAGAATCGCAACAACAACCTCTATTAAGGTAATAGCTAGACTATTAACACTCTTATCTTCTCTATAGAAGACTACATTTAAAACGCCGCTAAGAAACTAGTTAAAACCTTTACTACTATCTCTAAGAAGAAGAAGAAGAAGCGTGTGCTATAACGCCTTAGACAATAAAAGCTAAATAACAACAAGTTCTAGTCTACACTAGCGATAGCTACTATTACTACTACACTACTAATAAGAACGATAAACCTACTAACTACGCTATAGACGTCTTAATAACTAAAGATTCTTTGCACACACTATAAGAAGAAACATATTAGAGGCATTGTGTAACGACGTAGGCAAGACAAGAGATCTAAACTTAGTGTAGTCTTACGTTAGAGGCATATAGAAGTGCGTAGAAGAACTATAACCTAAGATTAATTAATACCTATAGGTCTTGTACAAAAGGATTGTAGAAAACTACCTATCTACATCTAGAGAATAGCGAGCTTAAATACATATAGGCTAGAGAAGAGCTAAGTTAGAACAAAGCTAGGTTTAGGTCTAAACTAGGTCTAGGTTAGGTCTAGGTTTAATCGTAGCTGTAGCTATAACAAGAGAGAATATAAGTGTCTAAGTCTAGCTCTAGTAGGTTACCTTATTACACTACCCCCCTCTATAGAAAACAAATGTCTCTATTTGTTTAAGGTTGTTTTAGTAGAGGTTATTCTTAGAAGCGTTATATATTAAGTCTGTATCTAGTCTAATACCGCTAGGAGTTAATAGGATAATAAAGTTAAGGTAAGTGCAATATTTAAATATTAAGGTAAAGGCAAGCCTAAATGTTAAGGTAAAGGTAGAAATCTAGGTGCTCTATGCGTGCAAGCGCTCTTATATCTATTCTAACCTTACGTTTTCTTCTCTCTTTATTCTCTACAAACACACGTACGTTTACCTACTTAATAGGTTTTGGTTACTAATTCTCGTATAGATACACCTTTACCTACTATATAATAACATGCCTATGCGCTACCCTATTAGAGCGCTATTCTAAATAGCTGCGTTGCCTTCTTAGAGGCGCAAGTAAAGCGCAGAGGCCTTAGTAGTAGTAGAGATAGAGTAGTAGCTCTAGTAAGAGCTAGAAGAAAGAAAAAAGAAAAGAAAAAGTAGTAGTAGTAGAGGAGGATAGTAAACTGTCCGAATCGGAGGAGGGCGGTAATAAGAAAGGCGATTAAGAAGATAGTAAAAGAAGGCAGCTATAGCAGCAATTAAATATAGGTAGCTAGAGAAGAAGAATAGCTTCTCTTATATTATAATAACTTCTCCTCTACTAACTAGTTAACTTAATTATTCTTTAAGTAATCTATATTCTCTATACCTTTTTTCTAAGCTTCGATTTATTAATTAAGCGCTCGTAGGGGACCTAGCTAGTTCGAATACCTATTATAGTACTTCTATAACTTGTAAAGAGATTCTATAAAGTTAGAAGCCTTATACTAAATAGAATCTAAATCGTGTCTAATCTACTTAACACGATACTTAAGAGTAGAGCAGTATAGCTTGCTAGCTAGAATGTCTTCTACCTTCTATTCTTCTACACTATTAATTAGGGTTCTAGGCGGTTTTAGAGGCTCTTGTTCTAGTAGAGAATCTTAAGAATCTTTGCATAGTAGATTTAGTGTAAAGACGTTATAGATCTAGAAACTAGATAGTAGTTCTAGCTAGTAGAAGTTACCTACCTATTTAATAACCTTAAA
>ML975486.1:0-27008 GCA_010015605.1 Decorospora gaudefroyi
AGCACGGGCTCTACATGTATTTCTTCACCGCCCGCACACGCTGATTCTGTTTCTTTACGCAACGTCTTGTAAATACGTGAGAACCGTACGTAGTAAATCAATTAAGCCTCTGAAGCAAGCTTGACGCCACTGCTCGTTACCTCTCGTGACAGCGATTTCTCATAGGTACACATAACCTTTAATCACGGAAACCTAGCCGGATGTACTAGGTGTGTAACTTCCTCTGTTACTACACTTGTTCTACCGGGGACTTGCGTTTTAGGCTGAGTTAGCGCTCTGGTACCGTAACCCATGGTATGTAGGGCAGAGGTCGTCACGTGCTGAGAACTGCGCACTCTTCGCCTTTCAGCAACGCAGGCTTGCTTATATATTATCATTCATTCCTTAGGCTGGCTTAGAAGAGACTAAAATATAGAATTTAGTATAGCGTACCTAGGTAGGTAACGGGTTGTAGTAGACCCTCGTAATGTTATACGTTAAGAGCTAAGCTATTTAATGCGGGTCTTGTAGATTAGTCTTTTGCTTCGGCATTAGTTACTCAAGATACCTAGTCCAAGATCGGCTATAAGGTTGTTACCGGTATTTCCGAGAGCCCACATCATCATCGACCGCCGCGGCACTTTAGACTTGCATCGGCTCGCCCTCATAGTCCTCATCAGGCTCGCATTTTAAAGACATCTTCATCGCGACCGCCGTTATGACTGGACTGCTTGACTTATGTTATGACATTTTGATACGGATCCTGGAGATGATCGACTCAGAAGACCTCGCAGCGTGTGCGCAAACGTCCAAGGGCTTTAGCGAGTTTATCCAGAAGAACACGAGACTATACAAAGCACATTATCTCAGGAACTTTGTACGAAATAAAATGTTTATTCCAGTCCGTACGTATCATACTCATCATACTCTAGGATGACCCCCGGCGAAGGCCGACAGACCCGGAGCCAGAATGGGTAGACACACTGCAGAGGCTAGTCAGGTGTCAGAAGACGCTTCAATCGGCCAACAACGACCTCAAGGTACATGTAGACTTGCTTGGGGTAATACCGCAACTAACTCTCGCAGCGAGAAGAGTTTAGCTTCGTTGCATCAGCAGTTGATAATCTTATCGCCACCGCTTCATTGGATGAGTTCGGCAACTCCCTTAACCAGAAACTGATGGCAGAGCTCTTCCAGCACATCTCACAGAATCATGACGCTTTCATGTGCCGCTCATCACTCTTTGGACGTGCGGAAAACCCGACTCGAAAGGCAGCCAATGATGAAGAAAGCCGCCAGCTGAGCGCCAAGCTACATAGCCTATTCGGGATCCCATCATCCAACGCCGGAGAAAGAGTTCTATCAAGTCATCCATATGCCAGATCGCGTGTGTACGACCTGCGAAACTATACCGACAGGACGAAGTGGGGTCCTTACCGCAGCGACGGGAGCATGCGGGTTGACTGGGAGATGATTGAGAGTCTTATGATCGTACTTGGATACAACTCTAGTCTCTGCTTTCGAAGATCCCTAACGCAGTTCCGGCCGCCGTGGTCTGATCCATTCGAAGGGGTGATACCAGAGCGAGCCGAGATCATGCCTGTGTATCCGCCGACGTTGCTCCAGGAGCCGGAGATCCCACTGCAGTTAAAAGACCCGTAAGTAAAATCCATTCTTGGGATAGAGATGAGCCATACGCTGACTGAGAACACCAACGTCAGGTACAACGTTTCCGGTGTTTGGTCACGCGTAAGTCGTCTCCAAAAAATGGCATCCACATCACTGATAGCATTAGATCGTTTGCTTCCTCGATTACAGCGACTTGCACCGTTTCAATTTTAGTACAGATGCGGTGAAGATCCCTTTCGACGAACCGAGAGAGCCTCTTATTGCCGACGAAGCCATCAGACATATCCTCATGGATTTGAACGTCACAGAAGTCGAGGCACCAGGCCCTTTTAACAATCCGGCCTTGCCTGTAGTGCGCTTTAGCGGTAGTTCAAGGTCAGTAGACGCAGCATGGGACCCCGACGCCACTTCGGGCATCAGAGGCTCGGTTTGCCTGACGCCGGAGGGTGAAGTCCGTTGGCAGACTATCTCGGTCTTCCACGGGTAAGTCTATGAATAACAGCTTTCGACTGGATTGATTATTACTGACGTGTGACAGCGGAGAAGAGCGGTGGCGTAGCGATGGTATTCAGATTGGAGGAGTGCGCTCTCGGCGTGGGGTCATTGGGACATGGTTCGACAAGGATTTTGATCTGCGTGGACCGGCTGGACCGACAGCATTTTGGAAGATCCGCGATAGGGAGTTGGGCGATTCGGAATAGAGCGGGTTACAGGGCAGCAATGGAGATTGGTGAATATGCGTCGCTAACTTGATGCGGGTGTGTAACAAGTTCAGACCAGAAATACGCGATACAATTCTCAAACTCACCCTATTGGAAATCCGTGCATGGTGGGCGCATAGCTGCTGTGTGAGTATGTCGCTTCGTTTGCTATCTTGATCAAACTCTCACGTCTCGACACATACCTCCACCTCAACTGGCTCGCTGCGCAGCTTTCAACCTGCACTCGCTTAGTTTCCCCAGATAAAATGTCGAAACCGTTATCATTTATATGAGCACCCTCTCGCCCGTCGAACATAAATCCCTTTGCTAGTTGTATAGCACAAACGAACGTCATCTTCGTTTCCATCCGAAAAGCGCACGCAAACGTTGGGATCAGCGAAACGAAAATATTTGACGTGCTCGGCCCATGGTACATCGCTAGCCATAAATTGCCCATCTCTTTGAAGCGATGCATAGATGATGAGTTGATTTACTTTCGTAGCGTCAAGGGGCTCTTTGGTGTCGAGGCTAAATATAAGAATTTCATAGCTTCCATCTCTAAAAAAGGGCATTGCCACTAGACTATTGCAGACATTAAGCCCTACCTTGAAGGGGGTCCACAAGGCTTGTTACACTCAAGGTACGGTGCGATTGCAGCCATTTCTAGTTGTCTTGACTGGCTTTCTCCTCCTTAGGGAAGACTTTGCTGCTCAAGTCAAAGACGGGTAAAGGACACGGAATACCCACGGCCTCACATGCGGTAAGGATAGCGAGGTACCAGCCAGAGACTAAGCCGAGAAAACCAAAACCTCCCGCAATGCGCAGCAGCATGGCAATATGTTCAAGATCGGCCTCGGTGGTAGCGGATGCGACGGAAAAGTCGGCGGCAGCGATAAAGGAGAAGAGCATAACAAGGCCGAAGAAGGTTAAGGTGAAGAAGAGGTTTACGCGAATAGTGCCGATAAGGAATACGAAGCTGGCAAGCACCCTATGTGATGGTTAGCAAACGGAACGACACAAGGTCATGGAAAGAGAGACTGCGAGAGAGGCATACATGGATACGTTGTGAAAACCTTGGGACGAATTGTAAGCCGCGCCAGCTGCCCCTCCCTGTTCACTGAAAGCGGACGTGGTCTGGTGAATTGGGTCTTGTTGGTACGCTAGACTGGCCCAATGACTGCCATATATAAGGAAGACGGCCATAGGGAATGCTAAAACGATTAATCAGTATCAGGTCCTGATAGCAATGGAGACAATACATACTATTGCCCAGGATGAACTCAGCAATTCCAGCAACGTTCATGGCCAGAGCGCCGAAGAAATAGTAGTCGCCGCTTAAGCCAACCAGACTCTGTGGAGCCGTTGCTCCCTGGAAGCCACAAAGAATAAGGATAGTGGAAGTGTATGGGACCAGAAACCCGACCAGGCCAAGAAGGGTTGGATTCGCTGCCAATGGTGTCAGTCATTTCTCAGACTTACTCGGACAAACATACCAAATCGCTTCGCCAGGTCGCCCCGGCGAGGGGCTGATGGCTGGAAGAAGAGCCGCTCATACTGCTCGGGACTCAAGGCTACGGTCACTTGACGGTTCAGCGGGGCGCCATTGGAAGCAATTCCCATGCCGTTATGTTCAGTCATCTCGTGGTCAATCTTCGCGGTGTCAGACATGTTGAATAGTGACACGTGGACACTTGTTTCTCAAGAGGATGCAACGCGGCGCAACCTTGGAGGTAACGGAGGGTGTGAATGAAGGAGCGCGGTGAAGGGTTCGTTCGACCGTGTCGAGCCAGAGCGGGTGCCATGGTTTTATTGCTGCGGCCGCGCCGTCGCCGAAGGGAAAAGACGGCAAGTTGATCTCAAGAGCATGTAGTCGTCATCCCCAGATCAGACCGAGGCAACAAGCAGATTCCGCTCCAGGCTCTCCAGGTTTCTCCGCACGAATCTCCGCATTTGCTATGACGTGAACCGAAAACACACGCTGTTCGATCCACTTTCATAAGCTGCATCAGGCTAGCACGCTAGCCCTAGGTAGCGAGCGGGATGAGAAATGGCAAATCAAGCTTTGTCAAGCTTGCGAAATGACGCCCCGCGGGCTCGGCAACGCTCGGCTTCTGTCTTCTTCGCCCGATCACCCCTCGGTAGACTGGTAAGAGGTTTCGTACAACAGTTATTTTCGCATCAAGTGCTCGCACGGGTATAGAGGAATCCACAGTAATTAGGTATGCAGAAGCTCCTAGCTCCGCAGGCGGCAGGATGATACTGTTACGGGACAAGAACAATTAAGTGGATCTATGTTTTGCACTACCAAGTTTATTAGAAGGAACAGGGGAGTTGAACCTCATGAAAACCAATAAAGTGCTGAGGCAGTTGTTCCTACTGGGACTCATTCTCTTCGGTCAGCGCTATTAGTGCATTTGCCCTCGATATCAAGAGCACCTTGAAAGAACACGGCGACGGTCCTACTGGTGGCAAGGCCAGCGGGGAGAAGGTAAGTAGCAGGTTGAAGTAGTGAAGGACATGTACTGTAGATGGCATCAAATGCGTCTGCGTAGTCCCTGTACAGGCTATGCGTGACATGCAGCTTGGATTTTAATGCGCAAACTCTTCTGTCAGTGCACAGATATGCTCAATAGCATTTAAGAAGACTTCTTGCCGCTTCTGATCCTCGCTTTGTCCAATAGGAACGCCGCTGTTCAGGCAGAACAGGACAAAGTTGGCATATCTGGAACCGGCATAGAAGGCCAGTCTTCTCTGTGCGTGCTTGACCAGGCGTTGGCGGACCGCTTCGGGATCAGCAGCCATTGCAGGCGACAGCAGGATCCCTTTGTCAAGGTCTGCGACGCGTTCCCACAAGCCGATTTCGAAGAGAATGACACCTAAAGCTGTTTGATATGTAGAGTCAGCCATTTACATGTGCAGTCAGGCCTGCTCGGCTCTACAGCGCTTACGACATGGCAGTGTCGAGCTGGACGTACCATACATATCATGAGATTTTCCAAATCTTTCCCGGGGCACCCCCCAACGCGCGGGATGCCGATACAGATTTTCAGACAGGTCATGCTGGGGACTTGCGCTGGAGAAATCTGACTCGGGCCGGGCATACTCGAACCCAGCTATCCGTGGCTCCGCCAGATCTACAGACATGTTTTGTGGGTTGGCGGGCGGAGTCCCTTTGTCGGCCTGTGATTTCGCATTCGCAGGTAACAGGAGCACGTTTTCGCTGCGAAGGGATTTGTGGACCCAGCCATACAGATGCAGCATCCGGACTGATTTCATGAGCGCCATGGCTAGCTTGACCCTGGTTCCCAATTCGGGACGAAAGTTCTTGGTGGCCAGGAGTGATGAGAGCGTGTGCATCTGGGGCGGGCTGGTCGACGGGTCGACGGGCAAGATGCTCACGATTCCGATGCGCTGCTCGGCCGTGTCGTTGAAGTAGCCCACGCACTGGCAAATTTTGAATTGTGAATCCGTGTCGGCAGCTTCGTTGAGGAGGGCGGCAAGTTGGATGATGCGCTCGCGGGCCTTCTCGTTGGTGTTGCTGCCGTACAATCTGTCCTCGGCCATGTACCACTGCTCGGGCGAAGAAGTGCCCTCGAGCCGGCCAAACTCAAAGGGCCCGCTGCGCCCTGAGGGCCTGAATCTCACCCGCGCAATCTCGAGATTCTTTCCCGACTTGCCAGGAAGCGCCAAAGATGGCTCCACGAGCAGTTTTCGGATGCCGCTCCCCTTCAACAGGCCCGTCTCGTTTGCGTCGCCGTCTTTCTCCACGTGAGCTATGGCCGAGGCGGACTGGAAGAAGGGCAACGGCCACCAGGCCACTTCAACGAGCGTCTTCAAGCGCTCCGTGTACTGCTCAAACTCTTGGACTAACTTCTCTAAGCTGCGCTTGTCCCTGAGCGCCCACGTGACCTTGCGCAGCCAGTCGGTCGAGTTTTGCCTGGCGCTGCCGTCGCGCTTGGCCAGCTCCATCAACGCTTTCACGCGCTGGTCCTGGCCGGAACGGGAGAAGTCGTTGTTGACGTCCATGTCCTTCAGCGCGGCGACCAGATCCGCGCTAGTCTGGTCGTCGGCTTGTAGCGCGTACCGATCCTGCACGGCGGCGTACTGCTGCACGAGGTCGTAGAGCTCCCACAGCAGACCGGCCATATCGCGACATAGCTGCGCCGGCATGTGGTCGACAAGACGACCGGCCATGGGCGGGTCGAATTTGCCGGTTTCGAAGAGCACGCGCTCGAATGAGTCGACCCGCGACATCTGCACCGAGAAGCGCAGGCGGAGACGCTCGGAGCCGTGGCCGAAGAGGCGGTAGGCTTGCCATGTGTCGTGGATGCTTTTGCACACAGGCTTGATGAGGACGATAGCGCCGAGGGCGAGAGATATGGGGTCCATGCTGGGTGTGTAGCTATCGAGCAGTGGTGACAGGTGCGGGGCAAGTGGTGCATCTCGTG
The DNA here is from genome assembly GCA_010015605.1 of Decorospora gaudefroyi. NCBI lineage: Eukaryota > Fungi > Ascomycota > Dothideomycetes > Pleosporales > Pleosporaceae > Decorospora > Decorospora gaudefroyi. The sequence goes on from ML975486.1 coordinate 6,758, forward strand.
ATGCATCTCGTGATGCATCTCAGCTGTCGGGATGCATCTCAGCTCAGAGTATGATACCGCCCTCCAGATGCTTCTTCTCTCCTCCCGCCATGGCCTTGGACAGCGCCGTCTTCTCCAGCAGAACCGTCCTGTCCGGCTTTTCGGACCGCTCGGTGCTGTCGGGCCTCTCGGACGCCGCTTGGTCCGGCCCGGCCGCGCCCCGGGTCCCCTCGGCCGCCGGCGATAACGACGCCGTGGCCCGGATCTGGGCCTTTCTCTTCTCCCGGACCGAGCGCCCGCCCATCGTGCCCCTCAGCACCGCGTCCGTCGTGCCTGGGAAGCTGTTCCACTACAAAGCCTCGCATTTCGGCCTAGGCACCGCACACGCACACCTCGGCGAGGGCGCGTGTTATCGCGTTGATAAGAGGGAGCTGTCCCCGACCCAGGGCGGCTTCGTCGTTGCCGTCAAGACACCCAAGCTCCAGGCTTCGGCTTCCGTCTCGTCTCAGCAGCAGGCCCACGCGGCCTCGCTCATCTTGCGCGAGCTGCAGGTCCTGACCTACCCGCCCCTCCACCTCCATCCCAACATCGCCTCGATTTTGGGCTACTCATCCGAGCTGATCGGCCAGCACGCCCATGGCCTTTCGCTCTCCCTCGTGGTAGACCTCGCCAGCCATGGCACGCTCAAAGATTTCCTCGCCCGACCCCTGCGCGGGGAGGGGAAGGAGCGCCACAGTCTGAAGACCAAGGTGCGTCTTCTGCACGATGTCGCCAGTGGTCTGCATGCATTGCATGCTTGCGGCATCGTCCAGGCCGATGTCAAGACAGAAAACGTCCTTGTGTTTACCGACGCCGAATCGGCAAAGGATCAAACATCGAAAGCGGAGGCAGACGAAGATGACGGAGAAAGCAGCTTGATCGCGAGGCTTTCCGATTTTGGATATGCCATTCCAGTCGAGCAGGAGAGCGGCACCCAGCGCTACATGGGCACGTCTGTTCTAAACGCACCCGAGGTTCAGAGGAACTCCCAGATCCCCAATGGAGACCTTTGGAAATGTGATGTCTTCTCTTTCGCTCTGCTCGTCTGGGAGACCGCCTTGGACGGGAAACGGTACTTTTCCACGTCCGCCTCAACGCCGATCAAAGGCCAAAGTGACGTGATGGAATGGCTGGCCGGTCTGCCTCGGGATGACCTGCTGCGACTTGCGCTGAAATCCCTCCAAGATGCCTATGGTCCCTCGGAGCCACCACTCATGGCCATTCTGCAGCGCGTGCTGAAGTCATCACTCCGAGACGAAAAAGACAGACGCAGGCCCATGTCTGAGATTGTCAACATCTTTCGCAGGCAAAGGTTTCTTGCTGCTGCCGCTAGGTAGGTGGAAACTCTCCGAACATGTATGGGCAGGTTTATCATGTGTCATCGAGCTAATTGTTTCCATTCGATACGTGAAGGTCGCGGGACGCCAGGATGCAGTTCAAGCCAGAACCGTTTTCTCAAAACCAGCCCAGTTCTGTTACCGATACGAAATCAGAGGTCTGTTCCAATCGGCTCAAACAAGTGAACATGGAAATGTAGCTAACGAACTGGCTTTAGGGTGGTCTGTCTTCAGTGCCCGAGTCGGTTCGCCAATCCGTCCTCGCAAACTGGCACCTCACGGCCCAAGACGAAACCGCTTCGTCCTTGGACCGACACAGAGCCTATCTTGATCTCGCAACTGCATCATTTTCCCATTTCTCCGGTGAGCCAAATGCCCTAGCGGGCATGACTTACCTCCGCGATGCCGCCGCAATGGGTTGCATACGAGCTCTGGCATTGTATCTCCGGCTCAAGGCCGCCTTTCCGAACGAAGCCTCGGCAGTCCCACTTGTGCAACATGCCGGCGCCGTCCAACTGACTTCCGATCTTTCGGCTCTGCCCCCGAACTCCTGTCTTAGCCAGTGGCTTTCGGCCATGGAAAATCATTACCAAAGAGAAGCTTTGAAGGCAGAGGTTCGGGTGATGAGCGGCGACCGCGTCGTTATTTCCGCTTCGGTTCTACTCAACTTGGAACAGAGTCTCGGTGACGTGGCCCCCCTAGACTTTGAGCAACTTTCGGTAGTTCCCCTCGTCGACTCGGCATTTCCGGCCGCAGCAGACAACCCTTGCTTCGGGTCGCAACTGCTGGTCGAAGTTGCCTGCAGGCTTGGTCTACTCGATCTTGTCCGGTTACTCGTACCCACAGAACCAAGCAGCGACGGCGGTCTGACTTGGACTCAAAAGGATCTGCTTGCGCGAGGCCTTCGCGAGGCTTGCCGGGGTGCGCACTTGGATGTTGTGGAATACCTGGCCCAACTTGGTGCTCAATTCTTGAATACGCCAAAGGATTCAAGTTTCCATTGGCTGTTTATGTTTCCTCGCCATCAGCGCGCCAGAGCCATGGAAGTCCTTATGGGGTGTTTTGAGGACTTGGTCAACTTTTCATCCAAAGAGGTTGACACGCCGGGCGCCTACCTTGGCATTCTTCCTCTATCCGGTACTCCCATTGAGTTTGCACTTGCAATTGGCGACACTGCTACCGTAAAGATTCTCGTTGATAAAGTCGCATCTGTTTCTAAGCAGCGCAGCCTCGTTGGGTTTGGCGAAGATACGTTCAGGCGTGCTGTAGCGAACCATCTTGCTTCTGCAATAAAGCATCTCTTGCCCCATGAACTTCGTCGCCGGCGTTCAGACGGCCTTCATGAAGCAATGGCCAGGATGAGATTATCCAGGGGCGAAAGAGAGCTTGAGCCTTTCGGGATCTTTGACGTTGGACGGTCCGAAAGCTCACTTTCTCTTCTATTGCTGCATGGGTCGATTGAGTCGGCGGCGGCGGCTGTTGATGATACAATCAATGTCATTCTTCACTCTGGCATCGCCTCGATAAATGACATTGAGCCGCTCGATAAAATGGGGCCGACACCTCTCGCCGTGGCCGTTCGCTGGTCGCCGTGCTCGTTCGATACTTCAATCCTGCGGAGCCTAATTTCTCGCGGCGGCAACTTTTCTGAAATGCCTGATCTGCTTGTCCTCGCGCGCCTTGTCGGCCCGAGGCCTCCTGGCACCAAGGCCCGAGTGATGCATCAACTGCTGAAATCAGGGCTCTTACATATGAATTCGAATCTGCTTTCCAGAATTATAGAAATCGGGGATGCCGAAATGGTGGCCGCCGTCCTGGATTGGAAGCCGGCTGGTATCTATGCTAGCCATGTCTTGTCCGACAATGACTACGACACTGAGATGACGCTCCTCCAAGCCGCAGTGCTAATACCGGGAGCGGCTAAGCTGGTCAAGCTTCTCATTGATCGCGGGGCACCCATCGACGAGGCGTTGGGCGGCTTCCCACCGCTCGAGCTGGCTATTATGAAGCCTGCGGACCACGACATTATCGACATCTTGATTACCAGCGGCGCCTCCCCCGTCTCCCGAGACTTTCCGACCGTAATTCATTCGGCGGCTCGTCTTCGTTCGTACGTTAACGGCTGTCACATCCTAACTCATCTTCTCCGCCATGAGAGGTTGCGAGAGGTAACTACTACGACCTGTACTACAAGCGATAAGACAGTCGACCGGATTTCTCCGGTGCATGTAGCCTGCTACGCAGCCAATGTAGAGGCTATCGCGGCCTTGTTGGAATCAGGCGTTGAGATGCCTCGAGATGGCCAGTGGGATGTCCTTCGCCATGCTACCATGGTAGGGAAACGGCCTCACATTAACCCCGTGAATCCCATCCCCGAGGAACAAGAAGAGGCAGTCTACGAAATGAGACTGCGTGTCGAGCATCTTGTTCTCTACCTCCTGGACAGACTGCAGCCTAACCACGGCCGAACGCCGCTCCATGTCGCCATGGAACTCGGAAATTTCCGACGCGTAGTCGAACTGGTCGAACAAGACTTCGACGCTCTCCAGGTACAGGATGGAACCGGCTTTCTTCCACTTCACTACATGGAGGGACCAGATTCTCTGGAGGAGCAGCGTGCCACGCGAGAGGACATCACAGAAAAGACGGTTGCCAATGTCAAGCGTCTATCTGATTACATCGGAAGTACGATTTCTAGGCAGAAGTCCGAAATGACCGGAAGAGCAGACTCCAAGATGGCCGAGATTGCTATGCTCACAGGAGACAAAGACTTTGGCGGTTTGGCCGCTCAGTTTATCAAGGCTGTGAACGGGGACCCCGATACGCTCCAGGAAGCCGGGCAGCAGGTGAGAGATCATCTTGCCAAGTTGCGGGCAGAATTCCTGAAGGAGTCGGCCCCCGATGGTGACGCTAGCGCACAAACGGCCCCTCCAGGGTCAGTGTTGGATCGCCTTCTTCTGGACGAGAGGCCAAGAGTTCATGCGGATGAAGATTCCGAGTCCGACCAAGAAGAGGATTATGTACACCCGAAAGATCGCACTTTTATCGTACTGGACGGCGACGATGATCCAGAAGACCTGCTGGAGGCGGCCGCGAAGTGCTTCGAGAAGCACACACAAGAACTTACATCCCTTCACCCCAAAACTATCAAAGCCGCGGAATGCCTTTGTGAATTGTACTTTACTCTTGATCACAAGGAAGAAGGCCGAAATTTGGTGATCCGCATTCTGGAATGGAAGCGGGCGAGCCTCCCGGAAAACGACCCGGAGGTGTTCTATGGGTGGCGAGATCAGATTCTCGCCCTTATGGATCTCGACCAGGGGGGCGAGGCAGTTGCAGAAGCGGAAAGGGCTAAGCTAACCGCTCAACAATACTTTGGGGCTTCTCACCCGGCGTGTTTGACATTTGTGCCGATTCTGGCGTTACAAAAGGACCTGCAAAATGAATTTGAGGCGTGTGTCAAGGACCAACAGAATGTCTTGACACACCTACACAGTCTGAAGACGGCAGACGCTGGCAGACGGGTCGCTGAACTGCAACTAGAAGTGTTAGTCCACCTGGGCTACCACATGCTAGGCTTAGAAAAATCAGACAGCATCGGGGAGATCATTCGGGAATGCTTGGGAGTCTTCAGCCAGGTGGACCCGTGCGACTTTTTGGGCACGTTTGGAAACCTCACGCAGTTTGCCAAAGATATGGAGGACACGGCACCTCAGCAAGCCCAAACACTTTTCCAAGGGCTTTTAGGGACATGTTCCCATCGTCTTCGCCGCGGCAGTCATTGCCTGTTGGAGGCACGACGCAATTTGGCCTCACACTTTGCGAAGCGCGGCATGTTGGACGAAGCAAGAGTGCAGAATCGCAGATTGATTACCGGACTGAAACTAAGGAAAGGTGCCGAGCACATGGACACGCTTCGTGCTATTGTCGAAGATGTAAAAGTACTTCAGAAACAAGGTCTCGTACCCGAGGCTATTCACGTTCTGCTTCCGACGACGAAGATGCTCGAAAGGGTCTACGGCAGTGACCTTGCCGAGACATTAGAGGCTAAGAGTCTGCTCGCAGAGCTTCTTCTGACCCAGGAAGAACTCGAAGATTGGGAAATGGTTGCGCGCGAGGTGATCCAGGGGTACGCACAACTTGATCCCATCAGCGATGCCGCGATTGATGCAGAGAGAGCTCTTGCCCTGACTCTTGGAAATATAAATAGGGCCGAGGAAGCAAGGCAGATTGCGCTGCGGTGTCTCGAGAAGAGTTGCGAAGTGTACGGCGAGAACCACGAACGCACCATGATGATTCTCCCTGAGCTGCAGCGGTACACTTTTCGCAGCGGGCTGTACGACGCAAACGTTGCCGTGTGCGAACGCGCCTTAAAGGCTGCCCGTGAGCTTTACGGGCCTCGTAGCCCTTCTGTGGCGGACTGGCTTAGTCTGGCGGGGAATAGCCTCTGCGTCGTGGGCGAGGAAGGAAGTACGAGGGGCGCAGAGATGCTACAGCAGTCTTCCGAGTTAGCCGTTGAGCTCAACGGCGGCAAGCACAACTATTCGTCCTTGCTCAGTCTCTACTCGGTAGGAAAGGTGTATCGTCTGGAATGCAAAGAAGAAGAGGCAGTCAAGATTCTAGATGATGTGCTCAAAGAAGCATATTGTCTAATCGACGAAGAGCCGCATCGGTTCAAAATTCGAACGCGTGTTGAACTTGGGCGCTGCTACGATGACATGGGACAGCACGACAAGGCTCTCCCGCACTTGAAGAGAGCGGTCCAGGAGGCCCGCAATCTTTGGGGCGATTCTCACAAGGAAACGATTGACTATATCAACTCTCTGGTTGGAGCTTTATCTCAACTCGACAGGGACAAGGACGCTCTGCCGCTAGCTCGCGAAGTTCTAGATTACCGACAGGATACAGTCGGTCCGTCGCACGCGGATACCATTTCAGCGACGAACAGGCTGGCTGAGTTGTACTTTGCGTTGGACAAGTGCACCGCCGCTGACTTCCTCTGGGAAAAGGTTTTGAGAGAGCTGATCAAGCAAGGAGACGAGGCTGATCCGGATGACGTAGCTTGTTATCGGCATCGTCGTGCCAAGGCTCTTATGAGGACCTTCGGATACGCTGACGCAAAGGAACTTGCCGCCCAATCCGCCGAATACTACCGGGAGGCGAAGGGTGAAGAAGACGAAGATACCCTCAGAACTTTAACCACGTTGGCCCAGGCAAAATCTCAAGTTGACGGCCTGGCGGACGCCGTCGCCATGGTCAGAAAAGTCATCAGGACGTGCGGAAACCCTCCCAAGAAGGATCTCGAGGGCGTCCTAGAAGACGCACAGTTGATGCTTGCAACGCTAGTCGGCCGGGACGGCCAAACCCATGCAAATCCCGAAGAAGCCGAAACCCTTCTAAAAGAAGCCGTGCATCGCGACGGTAGCAACATCGGCGCACGCACCGCTCTCTTCGCAGCCTACAAGCGACAAGAAAAGTACATGCTCGCTGAGGAACAAGCACTGGCCGTCCAATCCCAACTCCACGACGACGACGACGAAAGTAGTGTCTCGGCCGAGGAGCGCCTCGTCAGTCTGTACATGCAAATGGGCGACTGGGACAAGGCGCGTGGGTGGGCGGAGGCCCTCTGGGCAAGATTCCAGGGCATGACGGATTATCAGGGGAATCACCTGGATGTCATTATAGCAACGAGGACGATGAGAGACTTCTTTGAGCACACAGGGGATGAGGAGAGGCTTCTTCAAGCGGAAGTACTTGTAAGTTGGTATTATTTCTTCTTGTGTATTTGTTTGTCTAAATGTGTATTCTTGAATGTTGAGCTGACGATGAACCTTTCTTGGGGAAATAGGGCGAGGCGATGAGGAAGCAACTTCCGTTTCAGATCGAGGCGAATATAATGTGGAACAAGTTGAAGGGAGAGGAGGAGGAAGATTCAGAGTCGACTGAAGCTGGTTAGATGGAAGAGAAATGCAACAATGTTCGCAACACCAAGATTGGATTTTACTCTTCACGATATGAGTGTTCTTCCCAGCGGTTTCCGCCTCCGCCATGGATCTAATCCGCCATCGCCTTGTTTGAGCGCTCACGAAACGATCTTCTACGCATCTTCAACTAGCGAAGCAGACAAGTACTGGCTCTTGACCGCAACGAAGATACCTAAGCTAGCAATGCTAGTATTGCCCATCAGCTCGAATACGGCAACATCAGCCTTCAGCGCCTTGGCCAGCCAGTTTCGCATCTCCACCGCGACTAGTGAGTCAACGCCATATACATGCATTGGCTTAGCAGCATCGATATCATCAACAGGCATCGAAAGAGCTTTCGCTAATTTCCGAGTCAAGGCCTCCGTAACAATCTCTCCTGCATCGCCCACCGAATGCGCCCCCCCTAGGAGAGCCTGGAAGTCGACCCACCTCTCTGCACCGTCTGCCGTGTCGTTACCGGCGTTGTCCATCTGGTACATGTTTCGGAATAGTGGTTTAGGCATCCAGACTGGTTCATCGATGCCTTTGGCGCGCAGGGATGCAGGCGTTTCGATGCCTGTCGCGACTTGTGCTTGGAGCGTGGATGGCACACTCAGCAGGGGGTCGCAGTGATATTCTAGCATGGCGAGGAACTCGGTTTCACGAATAGGCATGTAGCCACGCGAGCGAAGCATATCCATGACCTCGGCACGTTCGGCTGCAAAACCAACTGAGAGTATCATACCCAAGTCGAGCGAGACGGCCTTTTCGCCCACCGTAGAGCGATATCGTGCCAGGGCATCCTGGTAAGCATTGCCTGAGCCGTAGTTGGATTGGCTGGGTCCACCAAAGACCCCAGAGCCCGAGGAGAGAAGGATGAAGAAGTCCATGTGCTTGGGTAGAAGCTTGTGCAAGTTCCATGAACCCTGCACCTTAGGTCTGGTGGCCGCCAGATAGTCTTCCAGAGACATGTTCTCGAAAATGGAATCTTTGAGCACCATGGCGCCTTGAATGCAGCCCTTGACTGGAGGCATGGTCTTACGACATTCTGAAAGCACAATGGCAAGCTGTTTCTCGTCAGTGACATCGCATTGTGGAGTAGCGACGTTGCAACCCATTGCCCTGAGCTCTGAGACGAGGCCAGCTGCTGGTGCGGTTAACACACCGGAGCGTGAGAGGAGGATCAAATGCTTCGCCCCGCGACGGACCATCCAGCGTGCCATGCTGCGACCGAGTCCGCCTAGCCCGCCCGATATGACATAGGTTGCGTTGTGGTCGAAGCTCCAGGTTGGGCGAGAGTCGGGGACGATCTATGTAGGTCAAATAAGTACGAACATAAAGAACAAAATGACTTTCGGGGACACAGCCTGACTTACCGAAACGATATCTCCGTGATTGGGTTTAATGACAACTTTGCCCAAATGCTTTCCGGATTGCATTAATCGGAAGACATCCTCGATCTCCGTATAACTGAAAACCTGCAACGGCTTTGGCGGGCGGATACTACCCGCCTCTGCTAGCGACCTCACGTCGTCAAGGAGACGTCTTGCGAGCGGTAAGTTAGACCGAAAGATGTACAGCAAGTCTACAGCGGCAAAGCTGACATTCTTAGCAAAAGGGTTCATTGGCAGACTGCCAAAGCCGATGATATCTCTTTTGCCGATCTCGAGGAAGCGACCAAAGGGTGCCATGCATTCCCAGGTCGCACGTAGGTTCTCCCCAGCCAGTGAATTGAGCACGACATCAACACCTTTACCATCAGTGGCGCGCATCACTCCCAGCGAAAATGATGCCGAGTCCCGGCTGGAGAAGATGTGATCATCCGTAAGGCCAAACTCGTCGATCAGAAACTGCCGTTTCTCAGGCGACCCAATAGTCGCATAGATTTCGGCACCAACGAGCTTTGCAAGCCATATAGCTGCTTGACCAACCCCACCAGCTGCGGAGTGAATGAGGATCTTTTCGCCTTTCTGTAGCCTCCCGACGTCGAACATGGCATAATAGCAAGTTCCATAAACGATCGGCAAAGTAGCAGCTTCTTCGAACGAAAAGTCTTTTGGCATGAGCTGGACTAGTGCCTCGTTTGTCTGCACGTACGTTCGAAATGAGTTTATGGCACCTGCCCAGACGTGGTCACCTGGCTTGAAGCGGGTGACAGACCCGCCCACGCGTCGGACGACACCAGCGCATTCGGCCCCAAGGAAATCTTCGGGAATCTGGGCCAAGGCGATCATGACATCGAGAAAATTCATGCTGGTGGCTTTGACTTCAATCTCGACATGGCCCGGGTCCAAATCTCGTGCAAGATCCGCATCATCCACGAATTGCAATGTGTCAAGCAGTCCCGGCGACGCAATGGTCAACTTGACGGGCCGTTGGATATCCCATGGCTGTGGCTCGGCCTGTTGCAGGAACGTGCGTCGTGCAATGTCATTGTTGATGTAGTTCGCTTCCACAACACGGTCGATGAACAGGACCCCGTCTTTCTCTATGAACTCGTCTTCGACAACGATATCTCGTGGCTGGAGTAAAGTGGCTTGCATCGCTTTCATTGTACTAGTAACTACCTTGCTCGGCTCGCTGAACGATTCGAGCGCGAGGGTGGTGAAACGAAAACTGACATTCTCCGAACGAATGCAGCGGGCGAAGCCGACAACCATTTCGAAAGCCGGGTCATGGCATGCCTTGGGTCCTGAACGTGTCAACCAAAGGAGACCGCGAGAATTTGTTAGCTGTTTCAAGCATGCGAACCCAGCTGTTTTGATGTTTGCTAAAAATGGATGCTCAAGCTCTGGAAGGAAGACGCACACAGACTCTTGGGTCGCATAGTCACCGACCTCGTCCGGGCGTAGGACAGAGATCAAATCGCTCGCGTTGTTGATGTTGGCATGTGCGAGAATATCATCGCGCAATTGAGTCGCAACAGCTTTTTGGAGAGCCGAATCGGACTCCGCAACGATGAGGGTTTTGACAATGGGACTTTTGCCCATGTCACAACCTGTTGCGGTAGATACCAACACGCTCGTCCAGTGATTGAGCTCGTCCGGCCAATCTCGGAGTGCGATGTCATTACCAGTGAAGCCATTTCTTGAGAGAACGTCGTCCCAGTCATTCTCATACATTAGAGGACTCCAGCTCCGGTTCGACTCAACGCTCAGCCACCAGCCAGGGAGCAGGCCAAAGGCAAAGCCAGCGCGCAAGATGTCTGGGTTACAGATCTCAAGCAGCAGAAGCTTGCCGCCCGGCTTCAGTAATCGTCGGGTGTTCGAGAGGGTAACGTTGAGGTCCTTCGTTGCATGCATGACATAGGAAGCAACGACCAAGTCGTACTCGCCCATATCGAAGCCTTGTTCGCCCGGGTCGCGCTCAGCATCCAGAACCTTGAACTCCATGCGATCCAGATGATCTCGGAACATGTCTTGAGCCTTTTCAAAAAAGCTAGGGGAGATGTCCGTATACATATACTGCGAAAATCTCGATGCGCCGGCCTCTTGCTCACCATGACGAGAGAGCGTTTCCAAGATGGGAATGGTGATAGCGCCCGTCCCGGCGCCAATCTCAAGGATCTTGAGATTGGGGTTCTTGTGAGCCATAGCATCGACATATCGTTGGATGCTCTCGTAACAGATGTCTGCTCCCACGCCAAATCGATACAGATCGCGCCACAGGTCGTCTTTGAAAAGCAATTCTAGAGGGTCCGCATCGCCTCTGATAATGGCAGACAGGTTGGGCCCGAGGCGAAGGGCTAGCCTACCCTCAGCCGAACCTTCGATACTCTTCATGATACCATCCACGTATGCGTCGTCTTTGGCCATGGAAGGCCACTCAGGTAGCGCATAGGGAATGGAACCATGGTGGTATCGCTGTATCTGGTGCTTCATCCATTGCACGTACTTGGCGAGATGAGCTTTGGGTGGGGTCGGATTATCGACTGCGATATTCTCCAAAGCTTTGGAGATGAAGTGGAAGACCATGAATTCTAGGTCACGATTTCGCTCCTCTGGATTCGGGATCGATGGTGTCGTTGTGCAAAAGTCTTGTGCTTGGTTGGCATCCAAGAGGTCGACATCGGGCTTCCAGTCGATATTGAAGCAAAGCCTTCTCCATTCCCGCTGACGTGCTGCTTCCACATTAGCAACGGAAGTGAGGTGATACCCTGATACCGTCGCCAGTAATCGAGTTTCACTAGGATCGGACACTATGATGGTGCACTCGGCCTCTCGGAACCCTCTTGTCTTGGCCTTCGTAGATGCCAACAACTCCGTTGAGTTCACATTGCAGATCTCGCCTGAAATCCAAAAATCGTTGATGAATGAGGGAATGAGAGTTTTAATGGGTTCCTGGCCGCCCTTTGCGAAAGCAGGGAAGATGGTCTGGAGTATACCGTCCAGAGTACTTGGATGGATAACATGGTTTTTGCGGTGGGTTGGTCTGACAGATGCTTTGACTTGCACGATCGCAGTGGCTTCCCTCTTCATATTGTACCGAACCGACGTAAGTGTCTGGAAGGAAGGCCCAAACGTCAAGCCACATGTCTCGCAGATCTCATAAAGCGAAGCTGAGTCCAGCGTGATGTTACATCCCTGGCCGAGGACTTTGGCTTGCGCGATCAGGCTTTCTTCTTGCTTTAGTTTCTCCTGCTTTCCTTCAGTCGTCAAATCGCTCTCATACTCGACCGAGATTTTGCCATGACAGTGATCGCTCCATGTGCCGCTCTCGTACGAGCACAGTCTGAACTCAAACCATTTGCTGGAGGTCGTAAAGTTGCTGACTGTGGACGGGCGCATCGAGAATTGGATCTCGATACCTTCGGGGGTTGATGGCATGATCAGCGCTTTCTCAAATACCGAATCTTTCAATCGGAAGCCTGAGATACGCTTCGTGGAATCAGCAAGCTGTCTCGATGCCTCAATGGCCATTGTAAACATAGCAGCGGCAGGGTACAGCTGGTTTCCAGTAATCTTGTGGTCTCGAAGCCATTCATTGCCGGAAAGTCGCATATACGTTCGCCAGCGGGCATCGGACGAGTTCCAATCTTGCACCTGCACGCCGAGTAGATCGTTTCGGGCGTGTTCACGGAACCGGATGTTCTTGCTAATTCTGCTCTCGAACCAGTAGCGTTGGGAGTGATTGAATGGATACTCTGGAAGATCGACCATCATCGATGCTACTCCTCGCGAGTCGCAGTTGACTGCATTCAAGTTCAAAGGGTGGCCACTGCAGAAGAGGCGTCCCATGGCCTTATGACCAGCTTCGATAGCAGAGACGTTCCTGGTGAGAAGGGTGTCATAAACCGAGGGAGAAGATTGAGGCAAAGTATCCAGCGTCTCTTTCACAGCTCGACGAAGAGCTCCGTGCGGGCCGACCTCGAGAAGATAGTTGATGGGCAAGTTCTGATCATGTTGGAGCTTGCGGACCCCAAGTTTATTGGTGACCTTACTGGGCCGTGACATCATTCTTGACAAAGCGTCCGCAAACCTGACCGGGGAGACCATGTTACGAACCCAATATTCGGCTTCGCAGAGCTGACTTGGCTCGATAATATTGCCTGTGACAGACGAATACATGACAGCGGCCTTCTGCGGACTGATGGGCCTTCCAGGTTGCAGTGTCCCAATTTGCTTCCAGTAATCCAGTGCGACCTCCTCCATGAACTTGGAATGGTACGCATTGTCAACGCGAAGTATCTGGCAAGAGACATTCTCGCGCCTGAAAGTCTTCTCAAGCTCGATCATGGCCTCTTTTGCGCCGCTAAGTGTCACGCTCTTCGGGCTGTTGACACAGCCAATGGTTGCATAGGCCGTCCTGCTCCCATGGTCGAGGTATTGTCGGACCTCCGACTCAGACAGGCCAACAGCCATCATTGCGCCTTGGTTGCGGCCGAACATTGCCAGTGCGGCGGACAGCGTCCCTCGTAGATAGGCTATTTTCCAAGCCGATTCGCGAGAGATGGCACCGGTACAGTACGCTGCGGCAATCTCGCCCGAGGAGTGACCAACCACGGCCTTTGCGCAGACACCCCAGCTGCGTAACAGGTCCACTAAGGCGATTTGAACTGCAGCGCAGATTGGCTGGCTATACGCTGGCTTGTTGATGTTGGAAGCATTCGCAGGTTTGGAGAGTTCATGGCCGATGCTCCATGTGCAGCCTAGACGTTTGAAGTACTCAGACGCAGTTTCGATAGCTTCACAGTACACAGGATGAACGGACAGCTCAAGTCCCATGGCGTGCCACTGTGCGCCCTGGCCAGTAAAAACAAATCCGAGTGTTGGAACGACTGCGGAGCGAACTGGCTTCGCAAGACTAGCAGTATCGGCCAGGTTCGCAGCAAGTTCGGCCACGGTATCCGCGGTCGTGAAAGCCTTCCACGGAAACCGGCTGCGTTTTGACGCGAGAGTGTAGGAGAGATCGCGAAGGAATGCATCCTCCTTCGCGTCTTCGGGCATATTGGATTTGAGGTACTCTTGGTAAGTCTTTGTGAGCCGTTTGATTCCGTCTTGATCGTAGGAAGAGAAAACGAAAACGCGTCCAAGCGCAGGCATGCTGCGAGTGACGGCACCACTGCTATCCTTGTCTCCAGACACGGTAGCGGATTTGGAAGGGGCCATGGCCGGCTGAAGCACGGTGTTGTGTTTGCCGGACAGGTTGTGCAACGCGAGATAATGATGAGCGTCATCCAGGATAGCGTGCGCGTTCGTCCCACCGTATCCAAACGAATTGACGGAGGCTCTGCGCAGGCCTTGGGCCGGCCAAAGCATGGGCTGGACGGGGAAGTGCAGGTTCCATTCCGGAAGAATCTTAGGATTGACCTTCTCGAACCAGATGTTCGGCGGGATGATGCCATGCTCGAGTACCAGGACGCTTTTGATCAGACCGGCGATTCCGCTTACGCCCTCCAGGTGGCCAATATTGGATTTGACGGCCCCGACGACGAGCGGTTCATCAGCCGAACGTTCGTGCTTGAAAACGGCGCCAATTGCGCTTGCCTCGAGAGGATCGCCAATGGGTGTGCCAGTCCCATGAGCCTCAAAGAAGCGGGTCGTCTTCAAATCCAGGCCAGCGCGCGCATAAGTATCGCGGATCAGCGCCTCTTGTGCCTTGCTGCTTGGCTGCGTAATGCCAGCCGTCCGGCCGTCTTGGTTTACGCCCGTGGCGCGGACAACGGCGCGGATCGTGTTTCCGTCCCGTAGCGCGTCCGCCAGCCGCTTCACAACGACTACGCCAAAACCCTCACCCCGCGCGTAGCCATTAGCGCGATGGTCGAAACTGTAAGATATGCTGTCGGGGCCTAGGAAGTTCAGGCTGGTAAGAGGGGCGAAGGCATCGGCGTTGTAGAAGAGGTTACACCCGGCAACCAAGCCCTACGATACATCAGCCTCAGCCTCAACGAACATGCTCGCCGTGGAGCCAACGCACCATGGTCGCTTCGCCATTGCGCAATGTCTGGCAAGCTAGATGTAGTGCGTTCAAGCTGCTCGAGCAGGCTGTGTCGATGGCGGTGCTGGGACCGCGGAAGTCGTAGAACCAACTAAGACGGTTGGCCGTCACTGTGAACAGAGGATACCGTGTTAGCACGTGCTGATTGAGCTATAGTATCGAATTAGGCACCAGTACATACTAGCATTACCAGTTCCTGTCGCCAGGTACCCCGCTTTTAATTCATGGTCGCGCTGGAACAGCGACTCATACTCGCGAGTCCAGCATCCTACGTGGACCGATGTATTACTGCCTGCAGTCTGCTCCATTGGGATGCCAGCTATACTTCATCTTAGCGGCAACTCGAGGAAGAGGTGCAGCACCAAGTCTTCACATACCATTTTCGAGCGCTCGGTACGCGCACTCGAGAAGCCCTCGTTGTTGCGGATCCATGCAGCTGGCCTCCGCTGGAGTTAGGGAGAAGAAAGGAGCGTCAAAGACGGCAATATCCTCCTTGACGAAATGGGCTCCCCGGACATTGATCTGTCAAACACTAGACTCAGTACAGGCAGCTAACAGCCTTAGTAAAGCCTTTACATACCGTACCAGCCTTTTCTGGATCAGGATCGTAGTACGCCTCCACATTGAAACGGTCTTTTGGTATCTCCGTCATGGCCGATCGACCCTTCACCAACATTTCCCAAAAGGCCTGGGGGCTTGTAGCCTCTTGAGGGAACTTCAAGGAGAGGCCAATGATGGCAATAGGCTCTAAGCTTTGCTCAGACACCCCAAGCTTTCCATTGTGTTCGATGGAGTGCTCAGGTACCTGAGCGAGAGTCTGGGGAAGCTCTTCACGAAGCGCCATGGTGGGTTGGGGCTACAGCGAAAGAGTTATTGAGGATTAAGGAAGATCAAGAGGTAATTGATAGTGTACATTTGGAGCAATGCGGTACCCTACTAAGCTGTACATGCCTCAGTATCTTGTTATCCCTCCCGCTTGGATAATTATGCATTTAACCAACCGACATAGATGACCGAGTAGCATTTTTTAGTAACAATAAAAGCAGAGTGCAGGCTTCCGGGCCCGGCCTCTTGATTGAGGCACAGCAGCCCCATGTCAGCACCCTGATCGCCAAGTATGTATCATGCGATGATATGCAGGCTTATGTGCTTTGCTCGACTGACCGCAAACCTAGTCAACAGTCGTGTTTATCGTGCTGCGGCTGAACAGGGTTGGTGTTAGACTTGTGTGCTTTCGATTTTCAGTTTCGTATATTTTCATCCGAGTCCCCATCACGCTTTCATCAAGCTATCAAAGTGAAAATGCGGTTTCTTTGCCTTCATGGAATGGGTACGAACGAGCAGGTAAGCTCTCACACGATCCAATTGACGATCGTGACTGACCATGAAATCAGGTGATGAAGATGCAAATAGGTTCATATCCCGCCAATGACCCCTACTGCAACTAGATAGCTAATGCAAAGATTGATACACAGCATCCCTCTGTCACGCTCTAGGTGCTCATTATGACTTCGAATTCGTTGAAGGCAACGTGGCCTGCTCCCCAGCACCAGGTTAGTAGCATCTCCGCTTCTCCATACCCGTCGAGGCTTTCTCTCACAGTTTTTCAAGGCATTTCAAAATTCCTAGCTGCCGGCAACGAGGCTAAGACATTCTGTTTCTTTGACCCAACATCATCTACTAGCATCCTCACGGCCCTCTCGGACTTGGCATATTACATTGCGTCTGAAGGTCCTTTCCACGGTGTTATTGGCTTCTCCCAGGGTGCGTCGCTTGCAGCGACGCTTATGCTCCAGCATGGCCAGCGCGGCACGTTGCACCCACTGTTCCAGTGCGCCATATTCTTATGTGGAGGGGTACCGTATGATCCGGCTCTGCTGGCGCAAGGGAGTCCTGTTCTTATGGATGGCGAAGATAATGCAGCCCTTATCCATGTACCGACTGCCCATGTCGTGGGTGAAAAGGATGACGCTCTGGATGCTAGTTTGACTTTGGTTAGACGATGTGACCCGAGAAACCGAAGAGTCTTCTCCCACGCCGGTGGGCATGATGTGCCGAGGGAGTTAAGGGACATAGATAGAATGGCGACAGTTGTAGAAGATGTGTTGCATCTAGCTCGCCATGCTCAGTGAACTGAGCGACAGCGGCTTTGGAAAGGCGCAGTAATTCAGAGGACGTTTTAGTGGTTTCGTATGACCAGCTCTATATTATCATATCAAGGTGTGAAAATCTTCATAGGGTAGTCGCTGAGGTAGGAAACCTGGATTATATAGCCAGACCTTTGTACGCCCCCCAACCCCGACCCCCCTTTCCCCGCCTTCCCCATACCTATGCTTCTGTAAAAGCAAGCCTAAGCTAATTTATTCTGTAGGTGTGAAAGCTCACCGTTCGGTGGTGGCGTGAACTTCCTCTGTTTCTTTTCCACGAGTAGAGCCAAAGACAGCAGACATACAATACAAAAATACAACATTACCCTCATCTGCTGGCTGTAACCTGTTGCATACACCCTTCGGACCTCTAGTTGTAACTCCAAAGGTAGCTGATTGATGGCACTAAATGACTCCAACAAAGCCGCAACCTGCTGCACACTGAGAAACTTTGAAGCGTCCGCTTGGATATGGTTGTTCAAAAGAGCTGAGCATATTGCCAAGCCAATTGTCCCGCCCAAGACGCGAATCTGTGTAACAGAGCCTATTGCAAGAGCTGCAAAATCTTAGATACGTGGGATTCCAAGCGAGACTAGGAGCAAGAAGTGTATTGCACGTACCCATATCGTTCTGCTGCACCACTAGAGGCGCCATCATGAGGATCACGCTGAGACTGAAGCCAAAGCCAAATCCCATTATAACTTGGTAGCCGTACTGATCATTTGGGATCTCAAGGCTTTGCGAGTCGATTGAACTGAACAAGCCGACGCCTATTGTCTGGAGACAAGCTCCGACGATGAGGAGAAATAGCGGAGGAATTCTCAATTTCGACACTAAGAAGCCGGCCGACGCGCTCGCAACAGGGGAGAGGAGGAGAAGAGGTAACAGGCGGAGACCTGCGCCAATAGCCGTTGTGGCATTAACCGTTTGCAGTCTCTGAGGTATGTTGATTATAGCAGCCATGAAGGGAAACCCGGTTAAAAATCCGTTCCTTCAGCCGACAAATGATAAGCACATTGCAAAACAACAATCATTCGAGACAGCTGAACGGGAAGCAAAGTATACTTACAATAGCAAACCTAGGAAGAACCTATTATGTGCAAGTCTCCAGGGGAATATGGGCTCGCAAGCAGTGTTTCGACAGGAAAGATGTCTCTCCCATAGGACGAAAACGATCCAGCCGACAGCCGACATAACGAACACTGAAACTATTGCGCCGCCTCCCCAGGGATAAATGACGCCACCCTGTTGTAATGCAAAGACAAGTAGAATAGAAGCGGCCAAGGACACAAACGCCCCAAAAATGTCAATGCGCTTCCACGTCCGCATTGATATCATGGAGTGGAAAAATCGAGTCGATTCGCCAAATGGAAAACCGAAAGGTATCGCGAAATAAATCAACATAGCTGCAAGAGCTCCACCGGGTCCACTATGTTGAGGGGGTTAGTCGCGCTGGTAAAAAGGTACAAGAGCGTTCGATCCAATACTGACTTGAAGAAGAAAACCCATCTCCACGTTGAATTATCTGTAATTGCTCCTCCTAGAATCGGACCAAGCACACTAGAGAAGGCAAACACAGATGTTACGACAGCAATGTAAGTCGCGTATTTCTCGGGCGGAACCATAAGAGGCACCATGATTGTCGAAAAGGCGTAGATACCCGAACCACCTATTCCCTGGAACGCACGGAAGACGATCCTATTTTACAATGTAAATTTAGACGAAAATATAATGTCAGAGCGTGGGGTGCTGTGAATGGTACGTTACTTACAAAAGTAGCATCGAATTAGAAAGACCGCATGCAATGGAGAAGACTGTGAAGATAGTTATAGCGACTAGGAGCATGAGTTTGCATCCTAATATGTCGCTGAGTTTGGCGTAGATAATTAGGAAACCTGCAATAAATGTGAACCCCGTCGTGGCCTGTTTTGAAAGGCAAGAAACTCGTAGGGATATTTACCAGTATATGTCAAAAAATAGCTCGTGACAACCCAGCCACTTCGGTCAAATCCATCCAGAGCACTGACTATAGACACGAGAGGTGCTGACAATTGTAGTCTCGAGAGTCGAAAGAAGTAAACTCATGCACAGCCTGTATTACTGTTGGTCAGTTGGAAATTATGTGAACATTCGGAGATGAGATACAACTCACCCTGCTGTTAAGACATTCAATCTCCAGCCAGTGTGGTAAACCTTTGGTCTTGTCTCAGTGGTCTCAACGTTCGTTTTCATAGTATGGAAGGTGTTGTTGCAGTTGTTGTTACTGTCCGCAGGCAAAGCCACTTTATCTGGCCTATCGGATTCTGCGACTACTTCTATCGTCCCACTTTCTTTCTCTGTGTTAGCTGGAGGTTCTGGTAGCGGCGGGTCTGATGCGCGTCCTTGAGATGGTGATGGTAGCGACATAGTTGGCGAAGGATTTCTGCTGCTGGCTGGTGGTGTGTCTGTGAAGCAAGCGGTGGCCAAAATTGACATGCTCGAGGTTATCAAAGCGACCTGTAGGTACGTTCCACTACAATGGGTACGCTAGACTGGGTGCATGGGCCTCACGGCATGCGGCAAGGCCCCCAACTTCACTCTTATCATGACATGTCGCTTCCATGCTCCGTGACACTTTACTCCCGGAACTACTGCCGATTCTAGCATTGTACATGTTATTCGTGTATACATTGATTGGCTTAACAGTGCGCGTTGTTAGAACTTAGAGGCAAGGGTTACTTGTTATAGAAGCAGCTGTGCCGCAGTATAGTAGAAGCAGCTGTGCCGCAATATAATAGAAGCAGCCATGCCGCAGTATAATAGGAGCAGCTGTGCCGCAATATAGCTCAGTTAATACGCTTCCAACTTAGTTACAGCATGACTTGGTAAGCGGTAGTGTTTAGACAAAGTTCTGGCTTGGCTTGCTTGTCAGGGGTGCTGGAGCCAAGGTGGATTTGCTAATACCGCAGTGCTTACCAAGGTGGGCAAAGTGCATGTACGCGCATTCACCCGAGAGGCAATCTCTAGCAGCACTAGCTATTCAGTTACATGTATCAGGATGCGGAGGCTGTAGGGATTATCATGCAGCTTCTTAAGCAGTGGCTCCTCACAGTTAACATCGTCAAGGAGAATAATCGTTTCTTAGATGAAGTAGTTCTTACCAGTTCAACATCCTAACACGATCCTCACACAACCTCTAAGCAACCGTCCTCCACGAAATATACCAGTCGATACCACAGTCAGTGGTTCAACGAACTCGGGTAAGAACACTTCGCATGTTACGGTTATGGGAAGCAGATCACGTGTAGGTGTTCTGGTGCTACTTCCTCACTTATCGAATACCTCTTACCTCAGCTGTATCTTAAATACG
>ML975487.1:0-26926 GCA_010015605.1 Decorospora gaudefroyi
GGTATACTCCCCGGCCTTAACCCTGCGCAACATATGCTTCTCCTCCGACTTAGTCTTCGCGTCGATTAGGCAAGGCCTAGCACCATTAAAGCGACGGATATCGCCTAACTGCTCATCGCCTAGCTTTGTTAACGGTATAAGCTGGATAGTTATCTTCCCAGTTAAGAGAGAGTACGCATAGAAGATCAAACTTTTCCCAAAGCCTGTACGAGCAATTAAGAGTACGTCGCTATGCCCGAAGATAAGTCGCCGCAGCGTCCGGACCTGCTCAACCCGTGGAGTACGAGCCTCAGTTGACCCATGCGACAGGATCCGCTGTAAACATGCCCGAATAACGTCCTCTTGGTATACGACAGCTTCGCGACTACGCGCACAATCGATAACATGTGGGAGGCGTGTAAGGGCCATATCTTGGATTGAGCGAATACGATTAGTCTATGCTGTTTGAACTGGCTGACGAGAAGCTGCTACGGCAGTACCTATCCGACTCCGTTTTGTTCGTTGGTCTGCTGTCCTCTTCACCCGGGTCTTTCTCAAACTATATTTCGCCATATTAATAGGCCCAGGAGTTTGCAGAAGCTAGGTAGCGTCGCTTGCAATAGCCTCGCCTACAACAGTCTCAGACAAAACGATAGGCCCAGGAGTTTGTAGGAGCTAGGTAGCCTCGCCTACAACAGTATCCCAACGAAACAATAGGCCCAGGAGTTTGCAGAAGCTAGGTAGCGTCGCTTGCAATAGCCTCACCTGCGATAGCCTCGCCTACAACAGTCTCAGACGAAACGATAGGCCCAGGAGTTTGTAGGAGCTAGCTAGCGTCGCTTGGAATAGCCTCACCTGCAACAGCCTCGGACGAACCGATAGGCCCAGGAGTTTGTAGGAGGTTTACACTAGCCGAGCCGATACGTGTGATCGCTATGCACGGTGTGGAGCTTGCGCAGGACGGGTGCTCGATAGTTGGGCGTTAGGTGGTGGTAGAGAGGAAGGACGCAACGCGACGGTGCGATGAGCCCCTACTTTTCGAGGGGATACTTTGCATCCTTCGCTACGCGATAATTAGGATTTATAAATATGAGGAGACTAAGAATTACTTGCTTTATTATTTGAGTCTGCAACAGTGTTGTACGTGATGGTGGTGATAAGTTATAGATGGAAAAGTTGCATCAATTCACGCGATTTTGACTGAGTACCACCAGTCGCGGAACCAAAATTCCTCAGACGCTCTGCATACGCGCCGCCATCACTTTACGTAATCGGCCTCTGATTGGCTGAGGAGTTTTGGTTTTGCACTAGCAATGTGATTAGCTTAGAAGTTCGCAGGAGTTTTTAAGCGGCGCGCTAGCGCGTTAGCGCAGCACTAGTATACAGAGCGTCTGATTTATGAGATAATCTGATAATGCTGTGTAACTGTTGATGACGTCCGTGTGAGGCGAAGGTTGGAGCAAGCACGGCGGTCTTCGCTAGTTTGCTTCGTTTGATCCCGGAGGTCCGAATTCACCAGGCCCGTGTGCACTACCGTACCTACCTACTGGTTCTCTCGTCTCCGCTAACATTGGCGGCACAGCACTGACGCGCAATGCCATCTGCGACATGCGTTTCAACAAAACGACATCGCGAGGCTAAAAGACTGAAATCCGTCAGACTTCCCACCCCCGGGGGGGCAAGAGGGCATAACGACGACGCTCGTTCCGCAATGCAAAAAGCGAGACATGGCAGAGCCCGTGACGTGACGCGGCCCTAGAGGCATACCGGTAGGTAGGTACCAGCCTAATATTCCAGAACCTTTCCGAAACATCGAACAGGACTTTCCCATCGTCCCAACATGCCCTAGCTCCCTTCAACGGTTTGTCCAACACCTCCCTCTCCCAATCCACACATACACCCACATCTCAAAGCATTCCCGTCGGTGTCCCAACTCCCATGCAACAATCCAATAACGAAATACCTTTCTGCGTCCAACTTCACACGGAAGAAAACAAGCAATACAAGTCTGTTTCTCATAAACCCCCTTGTCGCTGATCATTGCCCCTCCGCAAAGCCCAAGTATGGGAATCTAGACTTTACCGGTTGGTAGATATATAGTACACCATATCGGGATAAGCTGGACGAACCGAACTTTTTTGCGTTCTCTCAATTACCCCTGCTTGTTCGTTCCTTCATGCAGCGGATATACGACGTGGGCATATTAACCTCTCTCTCTCTGCTCTTCTCATCTCTGCGTTCTTCAGTGCCCTTCGTTTGCGAGTTTCGCTGCTTTGGAGAAGTGCGCTGGTTTTTACAACTTTGTTCTTGTAGCGTACAGTAGCGAGTTCTACTGTTGAGCCCAGCTTTGACAGCTTATTTAACATATTGCTTTCGAGACATTGCCTCATCCATCCATCCATCCATCCTATCTGCGCACAGGGAAAAAGATGCAGTCCAACACGCTGCTCCTAGCCATCCTAGCGACCCTCACTCTCCTCGTTTCCGCCCTCCCCATCACCCCCTCCGCACCACATCTACGCAAACGAGCAGAACAATTCCGACTCCAAGGCCTCAAAGAAGTACGTCTCAACCAACCCCCACCCCCACCCCTCAACCCTATACCGCCCCCTCCCAAAACTAACAAAAAAACCACCCCAAGTTCGAAATCGCCCAACGCCTTTCCACATCCCCCTCTCTCTCACCATCTACATCATCATGGCGCACACGTCTAAGCACCAAGATGAACGACTTACTCGACTCCTCCCAACAAGAAGAAGAAGATTTCTCAGGCGACATCGCGCCCGGGTCGCTGGATGCGCCACAGCTCCTACCGACTGCCTCCTCTTGGGAGACCGATGTTGGCGTGTGGGGCAGGTTGTGCGCGTTGTTCGTTCGTGCGGAGAGCTCGTTTGGGTATGAGGGGAAGGAATTGGAATTGAGGCGGCCGCAGGGGGGCAGGAGTTGGAAGTTGGGGTATGGCCGATTTAGACGGTGAAGATGGATTCGGGTGGGGGGGATGGAGATGGGGTGTTATACTGGACGAAGGAATGAAGAAATATTCTTTTCTTATGACCAGGTGGGTTTGATGACGTTGACGAATGATTTTATGTGAAAAGTTCCAGTCTTGGAATGAAAATATACATTAGGTAGGTAGTAACCTCGAGATTCTCGACACTCCCCCCAAAACTCCACAACTCCAACAAAAATACTTGCACCAGACAGGCGCGTCAAGCCCTCACTTCGTCTTTCCATCCTCGCCCAACCTATCCAAATGCCACCTAAACACCTTCTCGAAGATGCCCTTGCCTTCGCCCTCAATAACATCCCCATGACACGGCACAATCCTCTCAAACCCCCACTTATTAATCCTCCCCACACTCTCCGCAAACCCCTTCCGATCCGCGGCACTCGTCCCATACCAAATCATACGCTGCTGCCACTTAGCATCACCCTTGGTATTCGTCAGGGCATTAAAAAACTTGGTCAGCATCCCACTCTCCGCACTAACACCGCTCTTGCTAAACTGTTCCGTGGCCGGTAGGTTGAACATGAGGTCGGCCATGATGAGCGAGCGGGTGGGGCGGTGATGGAAGACAAGTTCTTTGTTGACGTGCGCGGGGACGTATTCCCAGTCGAATTCTGCGTCGAATTCGGGCGAGATGGTGGTGACGGGTTGCTGCTTGCTGAAGAGGAAGCTGAAGGGTACGGCTTCGTTCTTTTGCTTTGTGCGTTTCTCCGGGAGCGTTTCTGGGCCCATTACGTGTGCGTCGGGGTACGCTTGGTGCCAGGGGCCGAGGAAGATGTGGTGCTGTGAGAGTGTAAGCAGATACGTGCATGGCGAGTATTTCATGTGAGACGTGCCTCTGCATCCAGGGCGGCGATGTATTTGACTTCGCCTAGCTCCGACACCTTTTGCTTGACTTCGTCGGTTAGGGCGACAGGGGAGAAGACGGCGAGGGCTCCGGATTGCAAGCGCACTGTCTTCAGTGTTAGTGATTGACTAGACTTTGTTGTCGTAAGTCCGCTGTACCGATCGTTCCTCTTCCGCCCACCTTTATTCGACCAAATCGCCAGAAGGGCACGGAAAGAGTTGTGATAACGCGAGGAACAACTTCGCGTATCACCATAACCTTGGCCGGATCCGACGGTACTAGTTTCGAAGACATGGTGTGAATCGTGAGTCGTGCGACGTTAAGGTAGGAGGATGAGTGTAGCGGGAAGTTCTGTTCTTCTATGTGTGCGCCAAAGGCTTGGAGTATGATGCCACCAAAACTGATTAGACCCTGATGATGTAATGTTCAAGATCTAGAGTTCAGGAAATCAGAACACGGTTAGCCGTTTGCAGTCACTAGTAGTGATATATATTGAAATAAATGCCGGCCGGGATACCCGAAGCTTATTTCGCAGAACGCGCAAGCATACCTATGGCGTGGTGGGGAGATGTCATTCATGGAGCAGTCCGTTCGGCGCGTGAAGGTGCAGGGAAGCATGGGCCGAGGTCGCCCTTGTCACCTACCTCACGCTATCTCAGCCTACACATATCTAGGATTTAAGTTTGTGTGGACACATGTTTTCACAAAAGTACAGAAGAAGTAATCCGAGACTCTTGGTCGCGGTTGATTCAGCCATTCCACCTCAGGTCTTCTGACCAAGTTGCGCATACTTAGGAGTACTGCAGGACACCAAGTGATACGCATCTCGCAACTTAATCTCCGGCTCTCCCGGTAGCTCTGTTTGGAGCCCACAGAGTGGGTCGTCCTTGTGCAGAAACATTCCTCGTAGATGGCACGTCCACGCGGACGAAGTATCGCGGTGCACAGGATGTCGGATTCGGAAGCATTGCAGTCTGGCCAGTGGGCCAAGCTTACCGTCTTCGTAGGATGGTCGTACTCCATACTGCTCCTCATCTAGCGTTCTCTGCACTCAGCTCTGCCATCAATCCTCCAGCGTCCCTCTGTTTTGCGTCTTCCTCGAGTCTCTTCTGAATGAAGGTGCTCATTTCTTTGACCTTTTGTAGTGCGACGTTGGTACAGTTCAGGAGGGCTAGCGGATTGATGGTCGCTCCCCCATACTTGGCGATCTGGCACACCTCGCCATGCTTGTTCATGGTAAGAATGACCTCGCCTTGCCGGACTTGCTCTTCAGCCAAGTTGGCGTCTACCAGGAATATCTCGCCCTCGAAGTATGAGAAGGTTACGCAGAGCGGCTGGTGTAGGATCGAAAGCGGGATCGGTTCGCGCTCGCGGACGCTGAGTATGGTCGCCTTCTCGCCCTCTACCAGTACATCGGGTCTTCGGAAGTGCTGCAGTGCTGCCATGACGGCAATGCAGGACGCATCAATCAGCCCACCGTCGTGATCGATGATGTGTACGTCTGCGCGGAGGGCGAAGCATTTGAGGCCGGCAATGATGCAGAGCGATTCGGTGTCGAGAGCGTTCGAGCGGCGAATCGCCTTTTCGAGTATGCGCGAGAGGATTACTTCGGCATCTGTAGGACTGGTAACGAGTTAGACATGCCAACGGCGAGAAATCGACGCCACAGAGAGACATACCGACCGATTTCGAAAGCGGGCGAAGCCATTGGGGAGAATTCTGTGAGGATTTGAAAGATGCCGTCGAACTTGCGCTCAGGCAATGGTGTCGTCACGTCTACGGAAATGCGCGCAATGACCCTGGCAGTGTTAGCTTTTTAGTGAATACGCAAAGAAGGGAATATACCTAGTCTTGCCCAACTGGACATCTGCGACGCCATATTCGTCGCCAAATGTGAGTTCAAGCGGGCGGAAGGCGTCGAAAGCGCGTCGATCGAGGCGTATCTGTTCCTGCAGCGCCTGCTTGATGAATTCGCGCTCATTGAGCGATATCTCCGCTTCTCGAGGCATACTGCCCCTATGCAGCGAGCGTGTGTGGTTGTTGTTTTGCGAATTTATCGTCGTCCAGCAACAATGATGAAAACGCGGCGCGGGGAAAAGACAGGGCCGATTGCTTGGCATGATTTTACCTACGGGGTACCTCCGAGACAAGCTTACAAGCGCGATTCGGCTCCTACATCAACTACACTCCACCACAACCACGCCCAAGACTTCCGAAACCCATCCGCAGCTGATCCAAGACCACGCAGTAGTACACCCACACCATGACGACCGCCCACAGACCGACGTTCGATCCCGCACGCGGCAAAGAAGCCCAGCGAGGGCCCGCCTACCACCAGCGCCTGTTGCCAGCACACACCACGCTCAAGCATAGACAGCCGGGACAGGGCGGTGACGCAGACAGCCATCAACGTGATCTGCGCGCCGAGCTTTTGGAGGCCGAGGCGCGTCACTATGCGAAGAAGAACGGCACCTACATTGAGCCAGAGGCAGCAAATGAGTCTGGGAATCCGCCTAAACGCCAGATCGACGCAGTTTCAGCGGCCGACGAAGGCGAAGAGGATGAGGCGGCGCAGAAGCGGCGACGTATAGAGATGCTGGAGAAGTTCAGGGATGTGGACGCAGACGACAGCAGTAGCGAGAGCGAGAGCAGCGACGACGAGTACGTTCATGGCTTGTTTCAGTCTTGAAATTTTGCTAACCCTTCCATAGTGACGACGAAGAAGACGAAACCGCAGCCCTTATGCGCGAGCTGGAGAAGATCAAAAAGGAGCGCGCTGCCGCCAAAGCCAAAGAGGACGCAGAACGCGCCGCACAAGAAGAAGAACAACGCGAAATCGACGTCGCACGCGGCAATCCCCTACTCAACGCGAAGGACTTCACCATGAAGCGGAGATGGGACGACGATGTCGTGTTCAAGAACCAAGCACGGGGCACGGAAGACCGCAACAAGAAGAAGGAATTCATCAACGACATGCTACGTTCCGACTTCCACAAGAAGTTCATGGTGAGTATTCCAGGTTCTCATCGCCGACAATCATAGCTAACACGCGACAGTCTAAATACGTCCGATGAGGTCATGGCACTTCAGCTTTCCTTCTCTTCGACCTCCGACTCCGAATCTCATGCATATACTGGCGTTATTTGACCTTGGCGTACAGGATCTGGACCTTTTGGCACGGCATTGGTGAAAAGCGTGGGATACTCCCATATTCTTGGCAGAAGCGAACGAGCCAGTGACGAAGTGGAACCCTGTGGGACCCTGATCCTTATCTCGATCTGCAGCGACACGCACCGTTTACGGTTGTCTGCTAATCATCTTTCGTTTCGACCCGTCCTTACTGCCATCGAGGGATGGAATCGTGTACTTGCGAATAAAAAAACTGCTCAGAAGCGTTTTGGATACTCTATACTGTGCACGAAAGACCGAGTGAGCTGGATGTACTCTCTGTTCGGTTCGGAGACTGGAATGACATAGAGATGGGTGAAGAGATTCCGTGGACCCAAACTATGACCCTGCAGCGGAAATAGCAAACATGGTGCACTATCAGCAGATAATCCCCTCCGATCTACATGACGGAAGATTAGCGTTCTAACAAGAATATCAAGCTGTCCTTGGCTGAGTCTTTCACCCTCGTACAGAGCTTCGACCACACGCGATCGACGCCCTGCCTCAGCATCGTGACCTCATAATGCTTACAGACCTCTCAGTATACCCGGATCAGCAAGAGGGCGGTAGAACAGTGTGAGACGCTCAAAGGCTATATATTGTACCCAAAATCTTCATCTTCACGACTCTCCGTCAAACCATTGCTTGCCCAAATCCCAATCCCTACATCCACAATACCATCTCTTCCAAGATTTACTACTCTAGATAAGAACCACAGACACACACAATGGCAGGCTACGGCAACCAGACAGCACCAGACTACCTCGCCGAAAACATGACGGCTCAACACACAGACACCCGTCTCGACCTCATGCACTCAAACACTCCCTACCACAACCCCCACGATAAACACGGGTCCGGTACTACAGGAGGCGCTGGCTACGGTTAGTACACTGTTTCTCTCTCCGCCCCCACCCCCTTCCTCTCCCACAAGAACATTTTACACCCTCCCCTTCCCTCACTCCCCCCAAGAAATCTTACCCCACACACTAACATGACCCCCAACCCATAGGAAACAAACGCTCCTCCAGCACCCCCACAGATACAGACACTTCCTCCACCTCCACCTCAACCAACCCAACCCCCTTCCCCTCCCACGCAACCACAGCCCCCTACACCAACGCCAGCCGCCTCGGCAGTGGGTCCACCGGCGGCGCGGGCTACGGCAATAAGACGGGGGAGATGGAGGGGCCGAGCACGGATTCGAGGGTTGGGCGGTGGGTAGAGAAGGTGGGTGGGTTGGTGGGGAAGGAGAGGATTGTTGATGTTGGGCGGGGGATGAGGGAGGGGAAGGGGTTGGGTTCGGGGTAAGAGGGATAGTGGATAAGATTGTGTGTGTGTGGTTTTTTTTATTAGCGTGCTGGTGTAGTGGTAAGTTATATTGAGGGTTTTTTTTTTGGCAACTGTAAATTGGGAGTTTTCTTATGGTTCTCTTGGAATCCACATACAAACACACGAAAAGAATGGAAGTTCAAGTAGTTAAACTCATTTCTCTATTCCTCAGTAACCACTTCCCCTGATCTCCACCCTCTCCCACCTCTCCTCCCCACACACCCTTTATCACTCCATCGCCTCAACCACCAGCCCCCTCCTCTCCCGCCTCAAACTCCCGCATCTGCACAACCCCCCACCGAACCCTCTTCCCCGCCTTCCCATGCCCACCCTGCTGCTGCTTCCAACCCGGAATCCTAGAAACGCACCGCATCCGCATCCACGCCTGACTCATCTGCGCACGCGACAAATCGAAACGCGTGTCTCTGCACTGCGGAGGCCGCGCGTGGCAAGAACATGGTGGACACACTGGTTCAGACTGAGACTTGTTGCTGCGTGGTCTGGTGTGTGGAGGGGATGGGGTTGGCGTGCGGCTAGGGGATGGGTTTTGGTGGTGGGGATGGTGGTCGTGCAGGAGGTGGCTGAGGGCGAGATAGAATAAGATGGCGTATTGGCATAGGGTTGTTG
Source organism: Decorospora gaudefroyi (assembly GCA_010015605.1). NCBI lineage: Eukaryota > Fungi > Ascomycota > Dothideomycetes > Pleosporales > Pleosporaceae > Decorospora > Decorospora gaudefroyi. The sequence continues at coordinate 8,961 of ML975487.1, forward strand.
CTGTGCTGGTTGGGTTGCTGGGAGGTTTTCTTGAGTACTTCATCGCTGTGTGGGGCTATAGGTTTTATGGTGAGGGGCTGGCTTTGCCAGACTGCCATACTTTGGTGTGGTTTGGATGAGTCTGTCGAGTGGGTGACTGGTGCTGAAGCCTGTATGTGGCTCCGACGCTGGGGGTTGTAGTCATGACTGGTAGTCCGAGCTTTAGGGTCTGTTGTGTTGAAGTAGATGGGTTGGTTCAAATCGATGTGTCTGTTGGCACGTTGATGCGTGGTTATGGGTTCATGGCGACGGTAAATTTTTAATGTGGCAGGCACTTGTGTAAAGATTTCTCCATTTTCGAAAGGGTTCCTGTCATTGCAATTCGCACGTTGAAGCAATACACGTCAAACCAACACATGTCGATGTGAGTTTGAGATTGATGTATCGGTTGGCGAGGATCCGTCGACGCGGGTGTGTGTATACCGGTATGCACACACCACAGTCACCCCACACTAGACGTTGCGTGAAACCTGCTACTGAACATCGTTCTTGTAAAAAGTATACCGGAGTCCGGACACTACCGTCCGTTGAGTTGGTTTGTTGGTGCCGCGTTAGTGTATTGGTGTCTAGGGGCTGGACTTTAGATTTCTTTCCTTTTGCACCATGGTTGCACAACATATCTCCGAGTCCCGAGAAACTGTCACTGGTGGAACAGCGATCGGCAACATGGCGAAATTTAACTGAGGGCCGCGGCTGTCTTCAGTGTTCACCGTTAATGTTGACGCACACAGTAGGAACAAAGTCCCTTCGTGGGGACGCGGACACGAGCAGATATCGCGAGTGTGTTAAGATTAGCAAGAACGATGACGGTGCCGGAAGAAGTAAAAACGTTGAAGCGCCGTTTGTCGGCCTGTGAACGGGCCAATGCACGTTATAGCACAGCATGAACATTAACCCGTCGGGATAATAGGGTGGTAAAACGTTCAGTCCCGGAAAAAAAGAAAAGTCGTCTGGCCAAAGAAGCTTCTACCTGTTCTCTGGGGTATATGTGGGTTGGATATGGTGGCGGTGAGGGTACGACGGTGGAGAGGTGCACGGATAGGGAAGGGCGGGTGTTCCACTTTGAAACATGCAGGCTGTGGTGGGCTCGGAGGACAGAGCTCGTTGCAGGCGGATGCAGCGCGATGGATGGCATCGTCGATGCAGGCCAAGAGGGGCAGAAGAGTCAGGTCCAGTGTTCAAGACTCAAGGAGTCAAGTTGGTGTGGTGGGCATCGGGTCTGGATTCTGGACTGTGGTCGCTGGATTGAAGCAACGTCCGCGGCCCATCGCTCCTCCCATTCGCGGGGCAGTAGCGCGGCTTAATTTCAATAGTTCGCCGTGTTGAGAAGGAGCACACGATGGCTCCTTCCAGCCACGACTGCTAGGGCCCATCGCGCCTTCCACGGCTGGCTGGGGAGGAAGGGGGTACCGAGGCGTGCCAGCGATGACGGCGATAAGCAGGCGCAGGCGCTGGGAGGGCGGAGGATGCAGACGGTGATTGAAAGACGCGCCAGATTGGACGACGGCCATGGTTCGGGCGTGCAGCGCGTCCATTGGCCTCCGTGTGCGTCGAGACTCTGTTAGCTGGCCGTGCCCTGTCGCATGCTAGCTGCCTTATGAAACTCCAAATGCCTCCTGGCGAGAGGGGACGGGGATGTGGACGAACGCAGAACGATATACCTACGTCCATGCCTCCTGCCTCTGTTGCGCGTCATCTTTTGGTTCTGCCACCACCTCGTTCCGTAGGCACCTATCGCTGCAGTAGTCGGCAGTAGCTCTATCTAGCCATCGTTAGCCGACCAGCTCTACCAACATCACTCACCGCGCACCCGTTACATTGTCGTTGCAGCCGTGCGCGACCGCCAGCTGTCGTACGCTTATATACCGCGTTTCGCAGCCGACTTCTCATTGGGGTCCCGGCCTGCTGGACTATATTGCTGCCAATATCATAATACCATAACATCACACTATCAGCCATGTCGAAGCGCAAGTTCTCCTTCAATCTGGCACCCGTCGTAAGTCCGCCATGCCGCCCACCAGCCCCGTTTGAATGCTCATCGCCTTGCAGAAGATTGGCTCCCGATCAGACCTAGTAGACAGGTCGACACCAGAACCGACGTCGTCGCAGCCCTCGTCACACCGAAGACACACCTCCAAGGACACCATATGCGACCACTCGCCCTACATCAACCGCCGCGTGCTCGACGCGCAGACGGACCAGGAGCTGCGCGCAGCATGTCGTCTCATACTGCAGAACTTCAAGCCGTCCGATCATGGCATGGAGAACACCGATCCGAAGCTGGACTTTTACGGATTGAACAAGCGCAAGGACAGCAAGCCGCACGCAGCCGAGGTCAACGTCCGCATGCCCACCGGTGCACCCACGGACCTGTCGTCTAGTTCCTTCATGGCACGGAGACCCAGCACCAAGACCAGGGCAAGAACGAAGGCCGACCTGGAGATCAAGGCGAGGACGGCCGACGTGCCCGTGCGAGCGAATAGTAGTCGGAAGCGGGCCGATTTTGGCTGGCTGGATGAGCGCGATAACAAAAGAGACGAGAAACTACGGACGTATAGTAAAACTTCCATCGATGGGCCCCGCTCGGCCACGTTTCGCAATGACTCGGACGAAGACGTGGCATTGCCCGTAGCTGTCCCTTCCAACTACGCCAACGCAAAGATGTCCTCGTCGGCGCCTACCTCAGTATCGCTACCATCCGGCAGAAGTGTGAATAGGAAATCCCACAACTTCGACAGCCCCGCCGCAGTGGCAGACGCCCACGCTTCCGAGTGGATGCGTTACGAGCTGGAGAAACAGCGACAACGAGACGCAGCCAACCCGCACACCCGCCCATCGACCTCTGCCCGTCCGCCTAGCCGCGCGGCAAGCATCAAGGACAGCGTCCGAGAGTACGTCTTCCCTGGTTCCCGCAGTCGTGCCTTAAGTCGCGCCCAGTCGAAGGAGTCTCTTCGGTCGACACCCACAAGCGATGACCAAGGTCTTTCCCGCAGTGGCTCAGGTTCTGGCTGGCGTAGCTGGGGCCTTCCTCTTCGGTCAAGCTCGAAAAACAGTAGACCGGGAAGCTCCAAAGGACAGGCAGCCGAAGCCCAACCCAGAAAGTCCGAGTCGAACGCCGTCAACCTAAACAGAGAGCTGCCGCCACTGCCGAGTCTCGCTACCTGGAAGGAGCCAGGAAGCCCCGCCGAGGTCAAGGTAGTGTCGCCAAAGTCGCCGACGGCTGGAACACACATTGCGAGTCTGATGCGTTCACAAGAGCGCTCTCCCGCCGCCCAGAATCAACACAGGAAAAGCGGGCCCGGCACTTTGGCAGTGCAATATAACCCTATGCGACAGTCGTCTCGTCACCAAGAAACCCAAGCCATCCCCCAACCCCCAAGGACTGCTCCAAGCAGCCCAGGTAACGCAGAGCACATGATGACCGGCTGGTCTTCCACCAGCAATCTCGACCACCGTCTCGAAATCGGCTCCAGCAACCATACTCGTCAGCGGAGTGGGGGCAGCAATTCCGCCTCGAACAGCAACAGGAGCGTAGACCCTTCCAACTTCTCTCGGAAGATGAGCCTGGACTCACCAGCCCGGAAACACCTTTCGAATGAACCGAAGACCCCAGGCAAAGAGGAACAAAGGTCAAAATTGAAGAAGATCTTCAGTGGCTGGATGACCAAGAAGGAGAAGAAAGAAGATTGGATGCACAAGCTTGAAAGGGAAGGCGTCAGGGAGGGTGTGCTAGTGCAGGAGGGCACTGCTACGTCGCCTGTGGTGCGCTACTAAGGCTGCCAAAGTGGATACCTGCCTAGGACAAATTGTGTACCTATAAGTAATGACGGTAATGCGTAATGTGCAACGACGCGACGCTGTTTTTCTTGGGAGTTGTATATCCGGCTGCCTGTCATCCATGGCATACATAGCTTGTTTTTTTCTTTTGTATACGAGCAGTTTTGCCCGTGAACCGATGGGCTTTCTTCCTATTTCTAGTCTCAATAATCTCTTGTACATAATCAAATTTATAATCTCATCTACTATTCAAACCTTAGCCTTTCCCGTTTTCTTAGTCTCAGTTACGTAGATTATTTCGCTTTCTACTTTGGCACTTGCAACTTCAGTGCTTTTAGGTATGACGTCGGGTGCAAACGCTTTTTTTTTTCTTGAGAACCCATCAACTTCAACTACTCGTCGACTGACTCACGACAAGCTATGAAACACAGTCACCGCCTATTTGGAAGTACATACGACTATCAAACTATCTCTATCCAAATTGGCTGCTAACATAAGACTCCAGAACTCCACTATACTATCTCACCTTTACCTTGGAGGTCCCCGGCCCACCTTTCCGTGCCACCATCGCAGCACAACTAACGTACGCGGGTGGCTATACCAACACTCTATATCGATTCTTTATCATCGTAGCGAGCTCGACACCACAATCTTTACGCATCTGGATATACATACTACCGGACTCCATTCCATGACCAGTGGGCACGCGTGCCAAAGACCTTGGATAATTGGAGACACCCGGCTAGCATCGATAATCTAGTGCTATTCCTCTTGAACGACAGCCCCGGCCATCAATCCATTATATCGCGTGGGATATCCAACGGGTCTGTGGGTATAAAACTGACACACTGCCAGGTTCCAGGCCGCTCTTTCTAGGATTTGGATCTTTTATCATCAACATTCACAAATCACGAGGAAAAAATTAGTGCTCGCCACTTGAAACCGAAGGACACTGAACTTGGATTCCACGCCTTCAAAAGCCCTCGTTTCACAACCCCAAGAATACACAACCCCATCTCATCCAAATCCAAATCCACCTCCACCCCATCTGCGCACCCACGCACGCAAAACCCCATCTCCAAAACAAGAAGAAAGAAGAAGAAGAATATGTGCAACATAATCCACTACCACTTCACATGCCAACACACACACCAGCACACCCGCTCCCCCTGCGCCTTCACAAAACAAAAACCAACCACCACCCACACCAGAACAAAACCAGCCTGCACCTCCCCCTCCGCCCTAACCCTTCACACACGCAGCCCCTGCCGCGCCTGCGACCACGAAACCTGGATCCAAACCTGGTCCCACAAGCTCACGCAAGCCTCTGTCTTCTTATCCCAACTAACACAAACACAACACAGCAGGAAGCGCCCCGGTGTTGATGCTGTTGCTGTGGTGCAGCGAATTTCGGCACTAGTGCAGAGTCTGGAGGATGAGTATCAGGCCACGTTATGGAGTTGGGAGCGGGATACTGGTAGGAAGGGGAAGAGGGGGACGACGCGTGGGCGTTTGGGGGACGGGAAACGGCGGCGTTGTTGTTCTCCGCTTGTGCGGGAGGTGAGGCGGGATGAGGTGCGGATGGAGGCGCGGGTGGGGGGAGAGGAGAAGCTGTGGGGTGGGATGGGGGACGGGGAGTATGGGGCGGGTATGGATTTGGATCTTGTTGGAGATTATGGGGAGTACGCACATTCGTTGGATGGGGGGTGGGGTGAGTATGGAGCGGGTATGGATTCGGATCTTGCTGGTGATCGTGTGGAGTACTCGTATTCGTTGGATGGGGGGTGGGGTGAGGAGGTATTGGGGAAGGACGAGGGGTCGGGGTGGGGATGTCAGGGGGATGAGGATGGGGTGGAGCAGGGCGGGGGTGTGCCGTTGGATTCTTGGGATGCGGATGCTGGTTGCAAGTGGGGTGACGAGGATACGATGGAGGAGGAGGAGGAGAAAGATGATGAGGTGACGTTGCTGCTACTGGGAAGCAACAAGGAATTTGATTCTGATATCCTAGGACCGTCCGACACAGAAACCACCCCCACCACCGCCAGTATCCCACCAACACAAAGCAACACGAACGACCCCATCGAAAACAACCCAGACGAAGAAGCATACATCCAAAAAACCATAACAGCATTCTGGCAATTCATCAACCAAACACCACACGCCCAACAACCACAACCCAACACAAAACCCACTCCTACAACACCCCCACCCAACCCAAACCCACACCTAACCACAGCCCAAACCCACTACAACCAATACCGCACAGCTCTAACCCAGCGCCTCCAAACCAACAAAAATAAAACGGACTACTACCGCGACTGGCTGCTCGTCTCGCGCTACGAAATTAGAGTCGTTCGAGGGGAACGGGCTGAAGAAGGGGGGAGGGGATGTGGTGTGCCTGATCCGCCGGCAGTGCGGGGAGGCGAGGGAGGTGGTGGCGGTAGTAGGGGGAATGGGTGGTTTCGGTGAGGAAGAGGGTGGGGGGGGAGCGGTTTTGGAGAAAAGGGGACGGTTGGAAATTGGGGATGAGATGGGGTAAGATGAGATAGGATGGGATAGGGCTCTACAGTTTTCTGGATACGCTGGATTGTAGGCGTGTTTTGGTTGGAGGGAAGGAGGGGAAGGGGGTTTTTCTTTTTCAAATATTCCTCATTCGTTTCGTATCAGAAACATGGGCTTCTCATCATTTCATTCATTTCATTTCAATGCCCGGTCATGCTTTGGCTATGCTATATGGGAAGAAAAACCGCCATGCCATACGCTCACATGCTGTGCCCTACAAGGCTAGGTCCCAAACTCTGGAAACAAAGCTTCCCAAATCGCACCAGGATTGCGCCATAGTCGCCAGAAACCATAGTACATTTACCGCACCGCCCAAATACCGGACTCCCAGGCCGGACCGACAAAGAGCGAAAAAGCTAGCAGAGGGACCAATATTATCTCCAGTATGTGGGGTATTGCTGTCATAAGCCCACTTCAGGCGCAATGGGAAGCTCATTTGGATGGGAAAAGAGGTAATCATGTCAATCGTCTATGCCGTGCGGGCAATTCCGGTCTATACGAGGATCAGTCAGGCAGACCCAGAAGATGTGAACAGAAGGCAGAGATCAGCAAGGGATCACCACCTCTCGTTTGCAGACCCGCCACCCAACACGGTACTGAAGAAGTTGCCTTCGCCGCCACTATAGCCGTTACCGCTGTAATTACCACCACCGCTGTACCCTCCGGTGGCACCCATGCGGTTCTTGCCCTGGTTCTTGCCGTGCTCGACGATGGAGCTCTTGCGACCGAGATCCTTGACTGCAGAGACAGAGTTTGTGATTGATGATAGCAGGTTTACCAATTGCACGTCGGACGCTTCCTGTTGTGACTCAAGTGTGAACGCAACCGAGTCCGGTGGTGCGAGGATGTTGACACGGGCAAGCATGGCGGATACGCTACGCAGTATCGAGTGATCTAGCGGTAGTGGATATTGTGTAGCTGGGGTAGCGTTGATTGGGAGCGAAGGATCAGAAAGGTACGAAGGTGGGAGGGCGTCGAGGTATGCACGGAGGAGCGATATGCGGCGGCCAAGCATACGTATGGCGTTCATCTTTGCGGTAAGTGAGGATAGGACTGTGAAACGGTTAGCACTCTGGCACCAAAAGAGCACATCCGACAGGGCCGAACATACTCTCGTCATCATCTGCGGTCAAGATGAGCGACTCGTCAATTGGAGCGTCCTTCTCCTTCTCCTTCTGCTTTCCTCGCGTATTCTTCTTGCCGGTGCCTTCTTCAGCTTTGGGCGACTCAGCTTTTGATGCTCCAGAATCTGCCGAGCCCTCCACTGCCGTTGCATTTCCGCCGCCGCGTGCAACGAAGTCTACCGAGATCATCTCCGCCTCACCAGTCTCTATTGAGTACACCAGCTCCCTAAATTTGATCGACTTTGCTTGTACTGCACCATCAATATCCATAGCCTTGTCATTTGGCTCGCTCGATGCGTTGACAGTGATCGACTCGTAAAGTGTAAGGGGCAATTTTCCGGCAGCAGTTTCCTGTGAGAAAGCATTTTCCGGATGGAATAGAACAAGCAACGGCGACTCGGTGTACACCTCGGATATGCGTGAATGGACAGGAAGAATGTGGGGTTCGGGGCCGGAGGCGGGACCCAGGGTGAACCAACCGACGATATCTAGCTGAGGCTCCTTGTGTACGTCCTTGACTGTATTTTCCATGAGCTTCTTCCAAGAATTGGAAACAGAAGAGGTTAGGACAGTGAACGTACAATCATCTATGCGCTTGCTGAACCACTCGTCATCCAGTACGATCTCGCCATCATCGCTTGACCGCAGTTTTGCCTGGAAAGCAACCTCCATTGTGATGTTTTGGCCATCTTGTGCCCCCAGTATAGCCCCCACTACCGGACCTTTCTGCTGTCGGAGCGTGTGTCGTGTGATGCAGTCTGTTATGGTGAGGAGTACTAGCGGATGGAGTTGTACTGTCGGACTCGCATCAGAGGCGCGAGCGGTCGAAACGAGCGGATTTTCTGAAGCTGCCCCCATAGTTGCTGTAATTTGATCTCGTCGGTTTATCTCTGGGTTTCGGTGGATATCCGGCGGTAATTAAGGTTTTGTTGCTCAAGGGTATGGCAACTGCAAGTGATATGGTGGGGAGCTTGCTAGGCCGCAGCTGCCACAGTTCGTGGGGTCACAGTGAGACGCTAACCCTATCAAAGCTAGCGCTAAACGTGACAACGCGACGCGATTCCTTGGCGGATGCATGACTCAAGGTGTCAGGGTCTTGAAAGACACCCACAGCAACCGACGATGCAGTGTTCCCATTCGACTTTTTAGAACACCTGCGCGAGACACGAAGGATCTGACGTGCGTTCTCCAGCTGTCCAACTCTCTCCTGCATTTCTACCCTGGATGATTCTGAATTCAGCTCAGGCTGCATTGAACGTCTCCTGCAAAGCCCCTCACCACTTCCGCTCCATCCTTTCGACCTGCCAAGTCGTAGAGGCGCAGTTCCGCTTCGAAGAAATCGCGCCTTTGATTTCATGACATCAACCGTCTATTGGAGGATAATCGCATGTTTTCGGAGTTCGGCAGCCGCCCTCGTTGAAGCGACACAGATGCTAGTCAGATCTCAAACCCAAGACGTCGGGAGCCCCCAACGTCGCGGGATGACACCCCCGTCAAAAGTGTCACAACGCCTTAGTGATACAGGAACAGCCGCGAAACGTTGCCTTGTAGCCGTAGGCGCCTGGGTAAGGCGGCATGAGATACTCTTGCGAAATGTTTATAAGAACTGGCTGATATTCGCAATGCCTTACTTTCTTCATCACTGTTTCAATCATTTCAGTACTTCACTTCTTCACTTCTTCAACAGTCGCTTCAATCTTACCCTCCGGCAGGGCAATAATATTTTCTCCTTCGTATCTTCATATCAACATCCATATCCAAATACAAATTCCATCGCCAGCAAGATGTACAGCCACGCTATCACCACGCTCGCCCTCCTCAGCGGCCTCGCCTGCGCGCTTCCCACCACCGGTGTTAAGCCCCGACAAGCTGACGCCTGCTTCATTATCGGCGACGCTGAGCTCCCAGAAATTGTAGTCGACACTGTAATTGCCGTCCAGGATGCCATAACCTGCTCCCCGGACGTCACCACGCTCTCCAATGTGCCCGACGTAACCTCTGGTAGCATCACCTTCTCCGATTTCGACTTCTCTAAATCCGGCCAATCTCCCCTCGAATTCGCCCTCCAAATGTTTACTACTGCGGAGCCGCTTGCCAGCAACGATCTACAGCTTTTCCAGGACGGCCTTAATGTCTATCTTGCCACCGAGGCAGGCATCCGGAGCGTGGGTGGTGAATTGTCGATCAAGGTCCCGAAATTCTTTTTGGAGATGCAGATTTCAAGGATTCAGACGGCTCAGGGGAACCCGCCTACTGAGGCCGGACTCCAGGTGGACCATTTGAGGGATAAGGTCACGAGCAATGGCGCTGGTGAGGATCAGGCACTTTTGGATCAGGTCATTGCGTTGGCTACGCAGTTGCAGTAGATGCGTGTGTAGAGGGTATGGAGGAGTGGACGAGGATCTAGACGCAAGGATTGGGGGCTAGGAGTAGCTAGGATGCGCATGGGAGTGGAGGAGGACGAAGGGTAGGAGACAGAGTTTTGGCTTGGAAAGCGCAATCTGCTCCCGATCTGCTATAACAATACCCTAACAATTAGTAGCCGTCAATAGGCTGCAATAGTAGTTTCCGCGCCTTCTTTTACAGTTTACTCTCCCCGGTGCTACCACTACCGACTTTCCCTCTCCACCCCGTCAGCGTCGCTCCACCGTCAATCTCGATGGCATTCCCAGTCATGTGTGCGCTCCCGGCACTACTCAAGAACAGCACCAACCCACCAAAGTCACTCGGTTTACCGATTCGGCCAGTTGGCTGCCCCAATGCCAACGAATCGCCGTATTTCTCCAGTCCAAAGTTCGTCATGCGTGAAGGGAAGACGCCGGGACAAATCGCGTTCACCATGATGTTTTTCGGGGCCAGTTTCGAGGCTTGCATCTTGGTGAGGTGGATGCACGCTGCTTTGGCCGGACCATCTAAATCACAGCATTAGCATATCTTCTGCCCATTTACTTCAGACTGCGAGCGTGAGGCACAGGATCAGAACTTACAGCTAAACGTCCCATGACCAGGTTTACTCAACCCGCCACCCTCCCCCGTCGTAACATCCACGGTCGAAATGCCCGCCATACTCGAAATATTAATGACTCTACCCGGGTGATGCGCATCCGCGCCCTTACTCAACAACCCCTCCAACGCGACCATCATATAAAAAACACTCTTCACATTCAACGCATACAACTTATCCCACGCATGTTCCGGGTAATTATAATAATCGTCGCCCCAACTCGCCCCCGTATTATTCACCAACACCGTCAACCGATCCGTGCGTTTCTTCACCTCTTCACACAGCGCCAAGCAACCGGCTTTGTCTTTGAGGTCTGCGACAATGTACGAGCAAGTACCGGGCCCGAGCGCGTTGAGCCGGGCGGTGGTGGATTGAAGTTCGGATTCTTTGCGGGACGCGATGTACACGGTCGATCCGTTTTGGATGAAGGCTTGTGCGGCGATTTCGCCGAGCCCGGTTGCGCCGCCTGTTACTAGGACGGTGTGCGATGCGAAGGAGAAGAGGGTGCTGACGCGAAGGTCGTCTTTTGAGGCGGCGTGTGTCATTTTTGGTTGGTGGTCTCGGAATTATGTTTGGAAACGGATCCTTAATGTGCGATGAATGTGTTGATTGGCCGTGAGCAAGTATGAAAGAGCGATGCACGGATGAGAAGAAATGCGTGAAATAGCTCTAGCCATGGCTCTTGTTGTCGGCTTGGCTATGGTGGAGGTGGAGATTGGAGCGAACCTCGGCATGCTATGCGGGGTCTTAGCGTGGAGAATTGCTGGATCTAGTTACTACTCGTGCTAGGTACTGTAACTAGTACGTCAGGGGTACCTACAGGGACAGGGGCACGGGCGGTTTTGCCCTTGTGCCACATCCAGGCTCCGACCATCAAGTTTACTCGACCTCATCTGCATCAGACAGTTTATGATGCAAGTACTGCAGAATGCTCAAGGTGCCTAAGCAGTATAGGGGAGATATTCTGCAGAGAAGACATGTAAGCGATGAATTCAGGCAGCTGCAATTAATGAACAGGCAACAAAGCACACCGACGACACGAGTATTTACTTCTGTTCTCCTGGCAACGGATGGGTCGAAGACTAGGAAGGCAATGCCATGGCTGCCTGGATTTTACTGTACTGCCTGGTGGTAAAATGCGGCACGGTCTCCGGGACAGTTGAAAGTACAGAAGGATGTTCATTTGTTCATCGTTTCGTCGCATCACCGCCCCTGACACACCAAAAATGCTGCAACTCGCTGTTGAGCTTCGGCGGAACTGCCTTCGATTCCTCAACGATGACGCGGAAACACTCAAAGCTGTTCGTTTGAGTAGCAAGGCGCTCAGTATCCTGGCCACTGAAATCCTGTTCCGCACAGCCATCCTTAACAATAATGCTGAGAGCGCAGATAGCTTCACGAAGCTCGTTGAATCGCCTATGAACGGATTGCTCTACCATGTTGTCATTAATACATCCGAAAATCCCGAAGCCCAATGCTCAATGAGCGACCCACCACCCGAAGCTGAACTAGAGGAATACTTCGACGAGGCCATCGGGTTACTTTTCACGACTCGAGAAGCTGGAAGAGGTGGAATTGAAGTTTGCACGCGAATATGTAGACCCCAATTCGGGTTTTGAAAAGGTCGTCGCAGAGACCATGGAGTTTCGTGTTGCAATTCTAAGCTCCTTTTTCAGGGCTCTGGCGAAGACCGGGAAGGTCAAGAGCCTTACTATCAAGCATCTGCAGGACTGCATGCGCAAAGAATTGTTTGCGTCTGCCGATTTTGTGGCTGTGAGACAACGCTTGAGGGAACTTCATCTGATGATTGCGACGGAAAGCAACGAGACAGCGCCAGCACTTGACATTGACCTGCATGCAAACTCTAGGGGCTTCGACCGCTCCCTGCCCAGATTTTGGCTGCAACCAACGACACCCCAGCTCACGCGTCTTACGCTCTACTCGACCGAGTGTTTCTGGGGCGTCTGGCCTTTCACTGATCTCCGTGCGATCCCGCCGTTCCCAAAGCTTGTATCGCTTTCCCTGGGGAATTTTACGATCGCGCACGACTGGCAAATTGACTGGGTAGTCTCCCACGGAGCAACGCTGAAAGAGCTGATTCTCGACGACTGTCTCATCGTCACCGCCCTGCGCATGGACCGCTCGCAAACTGCCGCAAATTTCCCCGAAATGGCTCCGTTGAGGCCTCCCAAGAAAGACGAAGACTCTGAAGACTCTGAAAACTCTGAAAACTCCGAAGACGGCCACGAGAATGATGAGGAGGACGGTGGCGGCGAAGATGAACGTGACGATGTACAGTACTTGAAGGAAGTCGATCTACGCTGGTACCAAGTGCTTGACCGCTTCGGAACCAACCTACCACTCCTTCAGCGTTTCGATATGGGCAGCGGTGATTGGCAATGCGGGAACGCGTTTGAGGAGCGCTACGATCTCAAGTCTCAGATACCGTATGGCAGGTACTGTAAGTGTATACGCGGGAATGCATCGTAGACATTCACTAACTTTATACCTACTCAGCATTGTTTGAGTACGGAGCTGGACCCAGTTCGTGGGTCGACGATATTTGTATGAGCTATGGAGATGGGCCTCATGGGACTTTTGAACTCCCCGAGTGCGACGAGGAGGACGAGCATGCTTTGGCGACGCTGCTTGAGATTGTGAAGCAGAGGGCGGGCAAGCGGGGTTGAAACTCGATTTGATTGAGGAAGATAGTAACAGGTTATGACTTTATGCCCGATCGCTTTTCTTTGTTCCATGGATATTTAGAGAAACCTCATATTTGCTCTCCAGCAATAATCCTCACTGCAGCTTCTTTCATCGGATCACCTTCATCTCTCTCTCGTAAATTACTACACTATCCTATCAGAAGCAGCAGTCCAACACTCAAAATTGGGGTTTCGACCTTTTCTTTTTAAACTCCTACGAGCAACAGTAATGTCCCCACCGAAGTCGGTAACGCTGCGTAGGCAGGGTGCCCACTAAAGTGTAGCTTTGTGCCCTTAAGATAACAACCTAGCAATGAGCCTACTATATGTCTTTCGAAAGGGAGTCGCTAATCTCCGTTTCCTTCACTCCGCAGTTCTCTCGTAAACCCCAGAACACGGTGGCCAACTCAGCGGTGACAAGGCTTTTTTTGTCTGGTGAGTAATTGTCGTCCATTTTATACAACTGTCGTTCCATCACGCGGTTTAACATTAGAGAATCGGTTAGAGCTGCAACGTTTAGAGTAGTGATTGGGAGGTTCTCGGGTGAAGAAGTTGAGCTGAGATTACTGTGTGACACCATTGCTACATGCGTATAAGCATTCGCACTAGCACCTCAATTCTTACCATTGCGCCCCCAAATCCTATGTCATAGGTAGTGCCTTCTCACAGGCACACAACTAAAGTAAATTCAATAGTACTCACGCTTACTAGTAATACAAACCGCTTCACAGCAGCTACTATCGCCTCTGTGAGGCTTTTTCAGAACCCGTCGACAGCTACCACCCTAGACTTTTTGTGCAATCTCTTTGAGCCCGTCCTTTCCAGCCAGAGTTCATCCGTCCGCGCAAGCCCAATGATTGAGCATTTTCTCCAGCATCTTCGATGGCCACAGACTGGGCATCTGTTTCCGACATGGGCTCTCGACCATATCTTTTCGCCTACATTGGATGAGTGAGAGCCGGGAGATGAGTGGTCCATACACACAGCGATGACAACGCCAACTGTATGTGGAGTCCTGCTTTGTGGCGCTTGCTGTGTTGCCCATGGTACAGTAAAAGTTAGGGCTCCGAGTAGTTAGTGGCGAGAAGTTGGTTGGTAAGACTGATATTCGCGTGCGGCATGTGATGATGCTAGCGCATGTAAGACGTTGGAGGTTCTGCTACCATAGGTAGGAGCTTGGTGAGATATGAAGGAGATTTGGAACGAACGCAAAGCTTTTGCAGTTTTTCTTTTTTGAAAATAGGAGCCGAACTCTTGCGATACATTGGTACTTGCACATAGTGCACTTCTGCGCTCGGATATCCTGGGGAGGTGCTCTTGGTGGGGGTACATAGAGTGCTATTAACTCCTCAAAATTCACATAAACAACCGCTGAACGTTTTTATGTGATGGTGTTGACACGTGGAGTCAAACTGTCATAGATCATCGATGGTATCATCGTCATGTCGGTGACTAGTGCTCTTTCAGCATAAGTGTGCATTCACCGCTAGCGTATGTCTTGATTACCTTCTGTTTTCTTCGGGCCTGAGCTGTGTCGCTGAACTTATGGGGTATACTTTGGAGAGCGGAGATCTTTGGTGATGAAGATGTATAGGAACTTGATTGCGTCTTGCGTTCTCGATGTGCCTATTTGTGACCTTCGGGTGACGCGCTTCCTTATGAACTTTACACGATCCCGACATCGGTCATGGCGCGCTCAGTGTCCATGCCTCTGCCCACCGGTGCTTGAAAATCTGTTCTGTACGCGGCTCTCTGAACCACAGAACTCCTTCTAGACAGGGGAGCACATCCTCCCAAGCACACACGTGCAGCTGCTCGGCTAGTACGGTTATCCGAATAGCGTACCAATGCCAGTCCGATGTATTTTCAGAAGCGACCATGCCGATGAGAAGGATCCAAATAGCCAGTGGTCCGTGATAGACCGAAATTGACGTCATGATGTCTTCAAGATATGTCCTGAGTTGCAGGACCATGTTAGACTGCAAGTGTGCATGCGAGAAGTATGTCGGTCCATGGATGATAAGCATGTAGAGCGCTGCCGCGTAGCGGACACACTGCGATGTCGCCAGTATGCCAGAACAATCAGTTTCCGTGGGTTGTGGGCACCATGCTAGTAGCTTGTGTAAGACAAAACATGTCAGGTCGTGGAGATCGGTCGACGGCAAGCTATCAGGCTGCGATGCGCGGAAGAGATTGCGAAGCCGGAAGAAGATGTCACTAACCCGGGGATCCAGATTGAGATCGCTCAGATATGATGGGAGTTGGTCCTGTGTCGCCATGGTTACAGGCCACTGTGGAATTGGGGATATTCCATCCCCCACCATCAGGTCATTTTGCGCATCGAATTGAGGAGATTGCATGAGAATCAGAGATACCCTTTCACGTGTCAGTATATTACGCCGTGTCGATCGTCCATCGTAGGGCAAAGCAGTTACCAAGCGACCATGCGTGCTGTGAGAGGGCTAGTAAGTTTCAGCTGGTGTATGCCTCCTCTCATCTGAACCATTCTTTTGACACCGTTGATGTGCATGTTTCCAACAGCCGTGTTGCCTTTGCCGAACTGAGAGACTAACTGTTAGTCAATTCGACTGTAAGAACGGATGACTTACCTCTATGGCAGCCAGCGTGACGACAGAATCAATGGTCTCGTCTCGGGACGCTAATAACGGGGCTTCAACGCGCTGTCGTACTAAAGAAACGGAAACCGCCATCAAGATGTCCGAGTTACTGAAGCCATTCTGAGCCCTCAATTCTATGTCCAAGGAAGCGGTTTGGAGAGACACGTGGAAGAGAGCTGGGTCTTGCAGAGCTAGCGGCCACCATGAGACTACGAACGGATTTGTCGACATTTGAAGATCTAATGGATAGTATTGGAAGGCGATGTTCGACAAAACTACGAACAGTTAGTTGTAATGGACTTCTAAAGAAGAGTTGGCAACAGCCGGAGCGCCGGAGCCTGCAGGATGTCAACCGCCATCCTTCGAGTATCGAAGAGGGTCAGTCCCAATATGGTCTGAATCTTTTCAAGCTACTCTAAGGGCTGGGAAGCAACCGCAAAAGATTATTGAATCTATTCAGGCTCTTATATCCAGCAATCCTTTACGGAGAGCGCGAACTGTTTGATTGTCTGACCCAGACAAGTACTTACAATGCTGAATAAGTTGCTGAACACGCGTTCGCGATAATCTCGTTGTGGGGTAGGAATCGAAAGGGTCGAAGCATGGGGTTCTCGGAATGTATAACGTCATCGCATTATCCGATGAGAACTTTCGAGACACGTTCTCAGGTCCTGGAAAAACGTCGGAGTAGGCGGTGGCAGGTCGTTCCGCCAGCGCCGTGCTCAGAGGCTCATTGGCGTAGACACAGGTGGTGACTTTCCTCTTGATACATCGTGAGCATCGCGGCGTGAGAAGATCGCAACTTAATTTTGATTTCGCACAAGCATCACAAGATCTTCTGAGCGTCTTGCGCATCCTGGGCGCTAAAACATAACTCCTGTGGATGAGGATAGTAGGAAGGAAGACTAATCGGTAGCGCGAGACGCTACCGTACCTAGGTAGGTACCGATACTGCGCAGTGCGAAGACACGTCCAATGCTTTTTCCACCGTCTGGTTTACTGTATACATGAAAATTATGTTCAAATGAACGTAATGGTTCCATTAGTTCTGGTATAGTGATCGTGTAAGACTGCCATGCCGGTATCGTATGTCGAAGTCTGTATGGGTGAAGAAGACGCGGGCGTCGCCAAGCAAAGCAACAGTGGGACACGCTAACGTGAGCCTTAGTCAGCACGTCAGCCACGTGGCGAAATGACTCACTCAAATTGCCCCAACCAATTTACCCTATCACGCGCCCAGCAAAATAACGCCGACCGCCGAAGGCCCCACCACAATAACAGTGACGATTACATGAAGTTCACCTTTTGATGTCTTGATTACTCCACCACCACTATACAAATACGTTATTTTTTTGCGCGCATCTTTTTCGCAATGTCTAAAAGTAGTATCGCAACTTTGATACACTGAAAAAGGCGCGGTTGAAGGGCGCCGCGGAGTTCATGGACGCAAAAGGCATCGCATACTCCCACAACGACCTTTTTCGTTTCTACGACGTCTTAAAACAACAAGGATGGGCTATACTTTCCTAGGATTCTTAGACGCACGATCGTCGACACGGACATGACAAAACACAGCCCGAAAACAGGGGCCGAAAGCGTTTACTTAGGGTGGAGGAGCTGCGAAAAGCTAACAAGTTTCTTTAAGATGCAGGATGGGATGGAAGGATCCTAACGTGGGAACAACTCGCCTAGGAGCTCGATTTTGACGTCTCTGGCGATACAATGAAGCGTGCCCTTGATTCAATAGACTATCATAAGTGTATAGCTTGTACAAAGGGGTGGGTGTCTCATAAAAGCGCGAAAATCCGGGTTTAATATGCCGAAACGATGCTATCTCTCAAACCTCAAGCTGAAGACTAGCGGGACGTTCGCTTTTCAGACAAGGTACACTGCCGTGTTGGTCCTTAAGGCAAGATGAGGATTATTCGGAAGCCTAGGGAGCGTTATTGTGCCGACTGTATTCAAGAACAGCTCAATCGGGATGACGAAAAAGATTGGGAAACTTCCCACATTTGGGGCGCTGTTGGCTACAACTTCAAGTCAAACCTCACCTTCTACAAGGTCCCGGGTAACCGCAATGGCAAGCTCTCATTGAGCGTCTATCGGGATCAAATCCTCGAGCCGGTGGTGAAGAAAT